>RJWJ010002235.1:0-105595 GCA_004363605.1 Indri indri
TCAGCCTCCCGAGTAGCTGGGACTACAGGCATGCGCCACCATGCCCGGCTAATTTTTTCTATATATATTTTTAGCTGTCCAATTAATTTCTTTCTATTTTTGGTAGAGATGGGGTCTCGCTCTTGCTCAGGCTGGTCTCGAACTCCTGAGCTCAGGACGATCCGCCCGCCTCGGCCTCCCAGAGTGCTAGGATTACAGGTGTGAGCCACCGCGCCCGGCCCACGCTATATTTTCTTTATGCACAAATGTAATATTATTGTTCCTTAAATAAATCCTGCCATTTTCTCTTTGTATAGTATTGTTTATACTATTTCCTCTTCCTGGGATGTGTACTGTGGTGCTCTTTTCCTTATCTTCTACAGATTACCCATTCATTACGTCCCAGCTCAAGCGTCACCTCTTCCACAGTCTCCAGTGATTATTTAAAGTAGAACAATTTTCACTTTGCTAGCATCTCTCAGTATAGCTTTTTAAGATTTATAACATACAACCATAGTTTTCTTAGCCACCCATGAGATTATCAGTTCCATGAGGGCAGTCATGATATAATAATATTTTATTCATACATTCAACAAATATTTACCAAATCCTTACTATTCCATGTGGAGGAATTGCTTGTGATATGAGCAAGACAGAGCAGGTCCTTGCTCTCAGAGAGTTTAGGTTCTAAGGAGAAAGGGTGGTATATTTTACAGAAAACAAGCAAGTAAATAAACAAACAAAATAGGAAAATCTCGGAATTAGATTAAGTAGTTAAGGAAGTTCTCCCTGAAGAAGTGATATTTGAGATGAAAGCTCAATGATAAGAACCCCATCACAAGAAGACCAGAAGAGAGCAAATGGAAAGTCGCTGAGTCAGCCATGAGCGTGGTGTGTCTGGAGACCACGTGGAGGGCAGTGTGGCCAGAGCAAAGTGGTGGAGAGGAAGACTAGTGTGAGATGAGCTTGTAGGGACAGGCAAAGGCCAGACCTTGAAGGCCCACGGAGGCCAAGCACAGTGGTTTGGATTTCATTCTAAGGTTTTAAACAAGAGTAACATGGTCTAATTTACAACGTAAAATGATCTCCCTGGCTGCTGTGTAGACAATGGATTATACAGGGTTAAGAGTGGAAATAATGAGATTGATTGGAAGACCGCAGCAGTCATCAAGGACATGAGCTGATGATAGCAGGTTGAATTTGGTGGTAGAAGGAGAGAGAAAGAGATAAGGGGACGTATTTATTGTGTCTATAAAATTAGGCATGGTATCCTGAACACAGCAGATGCTCCCTACACATTGCTAAATATATGTGCGAGTACTTCGAAATAGTTTCACATTCTTAGTTTCTATACTATCTTCAAGTTTTTTCTGCTTTGAGTCACATGCTATGGATTAACACATTCCTGTTTGACACTTTGAGAGCCAAAGAGAAAAAAAAAGATCTCATGCTCAAGGAAATGGTATAGGTCCCATAATGGAAAGTCACCTAACAAGGGACTGAAACAATGGAGTTTAGAGGGTCACATTGTTAATTATGGGAAGAAATAAATCCTTTGAAACAAATCGTATAACAGAGAGCGGAATTCAGAAATCTGTGATAGGATGACAATGGACAGGGTATTCAAATACAAAAATCTACATTTTAAAAAAGAGAGTCTCCAGTCAGCATCAGCTAGAATAGTGTCCCTAAACAGAGGAAGCAAGCAAAATTCATTTTCGTTAAAGTTGAAAACTTTTCTAGTTTTTACTTTTGGTTTTTTTTGAAATATGAAACCTTCAATTTACTATCTTTATGTGATAAATGTCCTAATAAGTAGCTAATGCCATCTTACTAGACAGTAATGCTTATAAAATTCTAAGGGCGCTGAATGTGACCTGCTTTGTTTCTGAATTAGGAATCTGAGAAAAGACAGGTAACTCGGGGAGTTCCACTTCTCTTTCACGTGTACCGTCCAGGACATTTAGACTCATACCCACGAAGACGATGAACATTCCCGCATTATGAATTTAATCTGAATTCCTTCAATACACAGCAAAATCCAGGGGAAAATGAGATCAATTTTTGCCACTTTCCCTCCGAAATGCTAAATGGCCCCTGAATCGTGTGAAACTTGGCCCCGGTCAGTGTGAAAACTGGCTGAAATCTGTATGAAAGGCAGTCTGGGTTTGTCAAAGTAGTTCATGAACTTTGGCCAAACTTTCAAGGAACCTGGTCCAAGTCTTCGTCTGTAATGCAACACGAAACCAGGTGAATTCCAGATGGTTTCAGGTTTCATCCTGAAAATTTGGCCTAGCTTTATAATCCATCATCACTCTTCATAACGATGAAAGCCAAAACACCTTTTTGAAAATGAGGACTGTGTGCATACCGATGACAGCTAAGCTGTGAACCACCCCTTCGCTTCCTTTGCCAAAAGAAGATTTCTCAGAATGGAAACAGTTTCCCTCTTACCTAGAAGGGGCAAGTTGAGTGATTTTGGTACCGTGCGTAGAAAGAAATGGGGCTCGATGTGTGGAGACATGTCGCAAAACAATCACCACCTGTGAAGCAAGTGGCTATACCCTAATCGCTTAAGACTAGGAGAGTTTTTCTCCATTCACATCTGTGACAGTAGGTAACATGATGTTTAATCTCCTCGACCATTAAGATGAGCTTTTAACTAACTGCCATGAGAAACAAAACACTCTGAGGCATGATTGTACTTTCCGCATAAAGAAGTGTCTGAAGCATAGAAGGGAAAGTAAATCACGGCATAACTCTTACCTGGTTTAAGAAACACAAGGAGATAATTAGACTTCAAACCTTTCATGTTTACATCAACTGCATCTTTTGTGAAAAAAATCTCTATGCAATATAAACGAATTGAATAATTAACTAAGCATAGTGCATTTTACAGAAAGACCTACAGAGTTTCTGTTTTCAACCTGAAAGTTTTAAACATGCTTTTCCACTGTAAAAAATTACTCTCTTCAACCAAATACTTGCTTTTGTGCATAGTGACATGAGAAAATTGAGAGGTATGTCTGCACAGAGCCACGACATCATTGAAACAGTATGTCTGAACATTTGGGTAATAAGGCACAGATGTGAAGCGGAGGACTTGGCACTACCCAGGTAATAGCATTCACCATTGTGTTGTAATGGTTAAAGGGCCACATTCGAGAAGCTTAAAAGAATGCTGCATCCATTCTGCAGCAATGCTAACTTGCATTACACCTCGTATCTGCTTAAAAATCTATAATAAACAACAAATGTAAATATGTATTATTCAAACTTATGATGAAGAATAAATATGTAAAATGCATTAATATTTTTTATCTATAATAAAACATATTTATGCAATAGCACGTAAAGTTTAACTGCAGCAAAAAGGCCAAATTCAATTGAAATCCATATGGCCTCTATGTTGCAAAACAATGCATGCAAATCTGAAGGACCCAATAGTCATTGGAAAGGTGGCTGTTGACTTTAAGAAGGGATTCCAGCCGTTAATTCGTAGGTCTAATTATCATAGAATGTTCTAGTTACAGGCATCAGGTAAAGATAATGCAACAGAACATAAACATTAGTTATTATTAAGGCTTTTTCACTTACGGGGGGCATGCTATTTTTGCCAGCCGTCTTTAATTTGCCGACTTTAATTCAATACGTTTGGAGCTGGAAACTAATTTTCTGCCCAGGAGAGGCAGAGCACAACTTACCCGAGGTCCCTGATCCCCTTGTTCTCCCTGTAGAATAAGATGAGATGACAGTTTTAGCCAAAATCTATACGTGATGCTCATTAAAAACTCAAAATATAATACAGTTTAGGTGATGCCAATATGGATTTCTACTAACGTAATTTGTTTCTGCTATGCGTTTTCTTACCTTATCACCTTTTGGACCAGGAGGGCCCTGAAAAAAAGAAAGAGGAGAAAAAACGTAATTAAAAAATATATATATTCCAACCTAAAGAGATCAGCCAGGTCAGCTGAAAGATTTACGCAAAGTACACAGAGATACAGCTGTCAATGAGGTTTCTCAAGGAATTTTGGTTTCTAAATTATAATTGTAATTTGGTTAGAATGTAAAAATAATAGTATATGTGTGTGTGTATATATACACATAAACGCTATGTCATAAGTATATAATATGCTGAATACGTTTTCACAGACTGAACACACCTACGCAAGCAGAACCCTGTTAAAGAAACCGAACAGGACCAGCAAGTCAGAAACTCCTGTTGTGACATTTCCTTGTCACCACCCTCCACCAACAGTAACCAGTATTCTGACCTATGACAACATAGATTAGTTTGCCTGTTTTTGTACTTTATATAAATAGAATCATATACATTATGTGTCTAGCCTCTTTTGTCCAATATGTGTGAAATTCATCTATAATTTTTTAAGAGAGATGCTAATTTTATTTCTACTTTTTAAAATTTTTAATTGGAGAGCTGTGCCTGCTCTCCAATGCAGTGTTGCAGCACAGAATCCAAGCGACCACCCGTTCAGTCTGGGGGTCTGCACTGGTGGTGGGGGCCCCCTCACAGCTCTGGTCGCAGCGTCTGTGGCGGGGAGCGTGGAGCCCCAGGGTTCTCTCCTCCTGTCCTTCCCCGCGTGCAGATGCCTCCCCCAGGTCCCTTCTGATCTGGCCGATCTGGCCGAGTGGTTCACTCCATCCCCTTCTCCTTCACTCTGAATGTCCCCTGTTGTTTCTCCAGAGATTCACAATGCTCTTTCCTGAAGGTGCATTCGTAGGTGGCATCCACCTGCAACTTTCTGAAATTCACCCATAATTTTGAGCATAGTTGTAGATTGTTCTTACTGCTTTATACTATTCCACTGAGTGTATATACTGTAATTTCTCCATTCATCCTACTGTTGATGGTCATTTGTTTCCAGGAGTTTCTATGTCCTGGCTATTGCGACTAGTACTTCCATGAACACGGTAGTAACAGGTGTCTTTTGGTGAAAAATTATATGCATTTCTGTTGGGTGTATATCGAGGAATGGAAACGTTAGGTTAAAGAGTATACACATGTTCAATTTTAACAGATACTGCCAAGTAGTTTTCCAATGTGGTTCTTTCAATTACACCTCCACCAGCAATGTATGAAATTTCAGTTGTCCTGTGCATTTGCCAGTACTTGGTATTTTCCATCTTTTTCATTTTAGGCCTTCTGGTGGGGATGTAGTAATTTCACATCATGTTTTAATACGTATTTCCTTAGTGATTAATAAGTTGAATCCTTTTTAATATATTTATTGGCCATTTTGCATCCTTTTTCAGAAAGTATTCACATTTTTGTCCTTGGTCTATTGAACTGTCTTATTGATTTATTAGAGGTCTTTATATGTTGTGTATTATATATTATGTATATATGTGCATGGGTCGATGATAGAGCCATAGATTAGAGTTCTTTACATATTCTGAATAGGAGTCTTTTGCCGGATAATTTATTGCAAATATATTTTCCCACTTTGTGTACTATCTTTATGTTCTCTTAGAAGTGGTTTATGATGAACACCAAATTCTTGATTTTAATAAAACTCAATATAACATTTTTTGTCCTTACAGTTATTCCTTTTTGTGTTCCATTTAAAAAAATCTTTGCCTACTCCAATGTTTGAAGAGGTTTTCCTGTTTATTTCAATGCCAAAAGTATTATTATTTTATCTCTCGTATTTAAATTTGAATTCACTGACAACTGATTTTGTGTATGACATGAGGTCAAAGTCAAGATGCTTTTTTTAAAATGTGGATATAAAATTAACCAAATATCATTTACCGACAATGTGCCTTTTCTCCCCTGTGGCACAGTATTGCCTCTGTCATAAATCAGGGCTCTTTATAGGAATTTCTGCTCTGTCGGGAAGCTGTCTATTCTTGAGCCACACTGAGATTTTCTTTATCTTTGAACAAAACTATTAGCAGGAAACACTAATTCTCTTTCTTATTTAAAAATGTTTTCGAATGGGCAGTGTACAGCAAGGAAACATTAATTATGTTGTCTTTTCTAGCTCTTAGAGACAAAGTCATGCTTTGGGTTCAGCCCGCCTGAGGAATTGGAGCATTTCAGGGCCACCTTGGATTTCTCGCCTCCCTTTTCAGCAGGGGTGGGAAACAAGGACGAGTCTAGACAGGAAGGAAAGCCAAGGTTCTAGCAAAGTGCCCCATCTTAGGGCTCAGTGGAGACGGCTCTGTCCCTGCAGTCGGGAATGTAGCAGTGCTCCGGCTTTCAAAATATCTCCTCCTGCGAAGTATTTGCTACAGAGAAATAGTACCAAATTCCCATTCTCACTTGCAGCCCTTCTAGTAACAGCTGAGGTTATCATGAGATTAATAACAACAACGAAATGTCTTACATTTTGTACATTTTACCATTGACAGAGAAGGTTCACCTGTTACCGAATTTAATCTTATCCACAATCCAATGAGGAAAGTATTTTGATAATCCTGTTAGAGGTGCCAAAACGAAACTCGAAGATTATCAATGTTAGGCTTCCTGTAAGTGAGTTAGCCAAGACTTTAACCCAGTCTGTGTGAATTTAAATGCAGTGGTTTTGATGCTAAGTGTTGGCACACAGCTCCACAACTAGATTCTCAGAAAGAATGATGCTATGTATCTGATACCTGCCTTCGACAAGTGCCTTCTAAAATGCCTCCCTTACATTTTCCACAGTGTCATAGACACGTGAAGATCTCAGGTTCAACATGAGAGAAAGGAGAATTGAAGAGGAGTAGGAATCAACTTTACAAAACCCTTTTCTCTCTTACCCAAAAAATGACTTTACCATTGAAAAGAGGGACAACAAGAAAATTATTTTTCTTACTGTCTTCAGTAAACCTTTAATGTTTCTAATTTTTTTCAGTGACTCAAGTAGTGAATAGTGAGTACAGTCTGTGTGCCTATCTCTGGTAAATTAAGTTTAAGGAATTTATTTAGTTATTTTAGCACATGCAAAATGCTTACTAATGCTATACAAGTAGGATTTTATTTTTGGTGGGGAATATGAAAGCCAAAGAAAAGAATAATGAGAGGATACCCATCATCAAGTTTAAGAAATACAATGGTGGTTCTAGTCTTGATTTAAATAGCATGTTACTTAATTTTATTTTGATTTGTGTTGAATGCCTGTAAAGAGTTTGGCAATGTTCTGAGCACTGGTGGAGGATGTGGTGGAAGAGGCTGATTTAGAAAGACATGGTGTCTGTCCTGACAAAGCTAAATAGTCTAGGACCAAAGGCAAGCACTTTCCACACACCAGCATTAAGAAAAAAGCGACCCCCAGAAAATCCAGCTGCTTTAGGGTCAGCCATGATGGTAGACCCCTCCCTGGCCTCTCCCTCTACCCGTTCCCAAGCTTCTCCTCTTTAAAGTTTTGTTTGCTTCTGCTGGTGAGACTGGAGAGGCCGAGTCTCTCATTGTACCAATCCTCTAAAGGCACTTTGTCAGGTTACATGGCATCTTTGAGGACGAAGTTTTTCTGAAATTATTTTACAGTGAGGAACAGAGATGACTTTTTTCCTCAAAGTCCAATTATTAACGCCAAAGCCACATGCGTCAACTAGAGCTCTTTAGCCAGCTTGCCCTGAGCAAGGATGCTTAATTCACGAACACATGAAAATTTGCATTCACAATGGAGCAATAAATATTGCTTCTTCAAAAGAGGGTGTTTCTGAGCAGACAGCATGGCGTCCTGGCACCTGCCGGCTTAAGACAGAAGTGAAGCAAGGTCAACCTTCACTCACAGCTGTGGTGGCTGCTTAGGACACTCCGGCCCCCACTTGCGCACTTGGGATTAACAGCAGGTGTTTTCTTCTCCTCTGACTGAAATCCCACTCTTCTTTCTGAACTGGACCCTCTTCACTGAAAACATGGGTTGAACTTGGAGAATAAAGTGGGCTACCTTAGTAAACATAGATAGTATGTAAAAATTTGGGAGCCATGGTTCTCTTTTAAGTCAAAACATTACAAATGAAAGAAAGGTTTATTTGATTATCAATCTTTAAAATTAAAGTTATTATTTTTTTGTCTTTAGAGTGAAAAAAAATAAAACCTCCCTAGTTTTAACTAAGGATGTGCAGCCACACAAATTAATGACTCTGTAAATGACAGAGTATTTGACAATGGTGCTTTGTTGCTTCTGACAGTACCAAGCTTAACAACCTAATATTTAGTAGACGTGTTTGTTGTTCAGGTAACAGTTTCAGCAGATAGTTGGTAGCTACTTGAACATAAAACTTTGTTCTAAAAACAAGGTTGGAGTCAATAGAAAGGAAATATGGTAAAATTAAGTCATAGATAAATGGTGGGTCGCAGCTTTGTATAAGACTCTTTTTGAGATCCCTGTCCTGGTTTGGTCTAGAATGTTGGAGCCAAATCTTCTGTAAGGTACACTTTAATAAATAAATAAGAATATTATAAATGATCCTTTTAATTAGTTTTATATAATAAGACTTAATCACATAAGTACTTAAAGGTACTAATAAGTTTTTACTTATTACCGCTGTCACTCAGCAGTTAGAATATTTTAGAGCATTGTTAAAGTGTTATTAACTTACTACTAAAGTATTTATAAATTTCAGTGGCAAACTTCAAATTAGCCCCTCTTCAAAAGACTTTAAATTCAGCATTTACAGAAACCACTTTTCTGTTTGTACCAAGCCTTTAATGTTGGTCTTGCCCTATGGCAATTTTAGTCATCCAAAATCTATTTCTGCCCAAATAACTAAGGTTTTAGCTTTTTTCCATGCTCTATTGCCTATTTCAGTTAAATGATAAAACCAAACTAAAAGCAAAGAGAGACACGATGAATGACATTCTGGAAAATATTGGATTTCATTCTACATAAAAGTAATTGAAATATAGCTGGAAAAAAGAGATACTCACAGGGGTTGGGTATTCCAGTAATGGCCTTTTATTTACTTAAACTGTAAATTTTACCTACTTTGAAACTGGCTAAAGCTAAAGAGGAATGATTTTTAAAAGATAGTCATGAAAACAAAATTAAATTTTGCTGGAGGTAGAAAAAAAATGGAAAAAGAGCAAACCCTGGAAATTCTTGCAGCCAGAGCCGCTAGAATAAGAATGGGATTGTGACTTCTATCCCAGGAGAGTGCAGGTAAGTTTATTTTCATTTGTGAAATATAACAGAACTTCTGACTACTCTTTTCATTACTGTAGAATTATGAGGCCAAGCAAGTTTCATTCTCCAAGCATTGATGGCTGACTGTTGGCCAAGCAATGTGCTCTGAGTCCGGAGGGGGGACGTGTAAATATAATTGCAATTAGTGGAATGAGCACTGTGTGTGGGAGTGCAGGGAAGGAAGGAGGCAGGAGACCCAGAGCTGAGAGTTTAAAAGATGATGTTGACACGGGCTCCTGACAGTTGGCCAGAGATAAGGTGTCCTGGGGAGCAGGGGTGACGCAGATCAGGCAGAAGGGAAGAACATTCATCAGAGGACACCGCGCCACTAGGGAAGCCCAGGGATTCGGGTGGTGAGATCGTGTGTGGAGCGGGGAGGGGAGGTGGGAAATAGCAGGAAAGAGATTTGGGGAAGCTAGTTAACCGCACTCAGGCGTCTGGGCCAGATTCTGTCATCAACCTAACAAAGGGTGGTGAGATGAAGTGTGCTTTGCTTTGTGGAACTCTGAGAGAGTGCCGTGTTAGGGATTCTTGGGAAGTACTTGCCTTGGTCCAGGGGAGAGATGGCAAAGGTCTGAGTTAGGGTTGTGGCAGTGGGGATGGATGGAAAGTTCTAGACTCAGGAGACATTTCTGAGGCACAACTGACAAGACCAGTTAACTGACTGGACACAAGGGCCATTCACAGACCGTCAACATGGTTTAAGAAGTCCTACTCATTGGAAGGTTTGCAGTTTAGTGTATTTGCAGAAAAGTGTTGGTCTAAGCAGGTTCAACCCAGATAAACATAGCAGTTCCAGAGGCTAGTGAATCATATAGAGATTAAATCTGGTTTTAGGGGGATAGTTCAAATCCATAGTGTTGGCAGCTTCAGCTGGCCTAATTGGAAAGAGCTGAGATGCAGGGAGAGAGGGAGGGAGAGAGAGAGAGGGAGAGAGAACACGAACACAAGAATGCACGGGCATTCTCTGTCATCACTGTTGAGTAGAAGCAGCCCAGATGGACATAACTGTCCTGCCACCCCTCTTCCAAGTAACATCTGCATAGAGGGCACCTTTATTATACTGCCTCTCCTCTACTTTTTAAACTGCAAACCGAATATGAAAGTTCTATGGTTTAAATGCCATAATTTCCCCAGTCTTGGAAAGATAAGGAAGAGAGCCCGCTGCACGGGCCGCATCTAGGAGCACAGCAGAGCCTCAGTGGTCACTGCTCGTCTCATGCGGCTCTTCTTCCTGATGTGCTCAGGCAGCCTTGCGAACGTTACTCTGTCAGTGTTCCCAATCTCCCAGGGAGGAGGGAAACAGGGAATATCCAGCTTTTCACCTGTAGAATAGAAGCCTCGGTTCTCGGGATTGTAAGACTTCTGTCTACTCCCCGGACTGCATTACTGTTAAGACATCAGCCTGTTGTGCCAATGAGACACATACTCAAACCACATGCTCGTGAAAAAATTAAAAAAAAATTAAATTTGGTGCCACAGTTTTTAGCAGGTATCCAAAACTACAGAAAATCACATTGCAAATAGTATTAACACCTGAAAGTCTAGTGTTTTACTTGAAAAATAGGAACCCTAGGTATTTAGGTGTAGATACATCTACTCTACTCCTGAATAAAGTGTTTTATGAATAAAGTGTTTTATGTAGTTAGCGTAGGTTTACTTCTAACTAGAATGTGAGTATGTGCTCTTTCAAGTATATACTTCCACCTTGAAGTCACACATAGTTTGCTGTTTTACTAGCATAATACATTTGGATATTTCTTCTCCAAATCACCGAATTGTTTTGTTTTATAGACTTTCAACTTTGCAAATAACTTGAGTTACTAACGTGTAAATTTTAAAGCTAAAAGAACTTTTTTCTGAAAAACCTAATGTAAAATTATAGGAGTTCCTATATGTCAGTATAGATAAATTGTGCATTTGCATACTTGTGTGTAATTTCTTTTTAAATGCTCCAGTAAAAAGTAAAAACAGTAAAAGTATAATTTGGAAGAATTATTCTAAAATGAAGTATATGAAATGAAGTTTATTGGTGGTTAAGAGCTCGAGCTTTAGAGTCAAACAGATCCAGGCTGAAATCCTAGCCGCAATCACCTGTGTGACCTGCAGCAGGTTAATGAATCTCTCTGAGTCTCAGTTTCTTCATCTGTAAAGTGGGGAAAACAATGCCGACTGTTTGGCTAAAATGAAACATTATACATGAACCAATTTATATAATGTCTGACCTACCAATAGTGATTATTAAGTATGCACTCCATAGTTTTAATATGTTAATCATGGTAAACATAAAATAAAATTATTTTTCAGATACTTGACCTGAGGATAAAGAAAGTAAACATATTGATTTCCTAAACCAAAAGGAAATGTCTTAGGAAATGCCTTGGGTAGATGATTGAAAATATTTAGAGAATATGCAGGTCTAACATATTTGACCTCTATTGCTCAGGAACTATTTCCAAACTAAACAAAGTAAATAAACTTCATTGTCATTTTAACCACATTACTTTAATGAATAAAATGAGAATAAACTTTAGGCCCTAGAACCACTTAGTCACCCCTAGCGTAGATAGGAGATCAATCAGTTCTTGCAGGATTGAAAGACCCAGAAAGAAAAGAATGCAATAAAACCCTCAGTGTTCAAAGCAGCAACATATAAAGAATTATAGAAGAACCAGATTCAATGTTGCTGCAGAAGAACTGTGTTTATTATAGTGTCAAACTCTGCTAAGCCAGGGAAAGGAATTATAGCTATAAACAGATTTATAGCTTCAGACTTTACACCTTTCATTTTGCATTGGAGATTAAACGAGACCAAGCAGAAGGGGGTGGGTATGAACAGAAATTTGAAATATCATAACCATCCCCACTTACTAGAAAAAACATTTTTATGGCTATTATTTTCTGGGCATTTTCTGTAGTGAGATTGTAACTATAAGGTTTTTTTGTCATGTCCGTTTGAGCCCTGAACAAGGGACTATATGTGTCCATGATCAGTCTTAAATCATACGCAGCTGCCATAAGGAAGCAATTAGCGGGGTCTAGCACTAAAGAAAATTTAGAAAAACTAAACATTAAAAAAAGGACTCTCAAACGTAAGACTGATGTAGCTCAATGGAGTTAAGGGCTTATAAAACAGCAGGAATCAGGGACACTCACTCTGGTTTTCTTTTCTAACACAATACAAGTTAAATACAGTTAAATTATTGCTCCTGCCAATCAAAACCAAGGTTCCCTTCTTCCTAGTATCATTTCTTGCCTCTATATGTTTGAGATTGCTAAAAATTCTTTGTTTAACTTGGATTTTTTTTTTTTTTTTTACTTATTTAAAGAGGTCAAATAAAATGAACTCCATGGTGAAAGACTTGGAATCCTAAACATTCCTTTTGTCAAAAGAAAGTATCAGCTTGCTCTTTTAATACCCATAGTAGCCCCTGTGATTTTCCAGCTCATGGTGTACTATCCTACAATACTCGACTGTCCTCAATATGATTCAAATGTATTCAAAAACAGAGTCATCTTTAAACCTTGGGCTTAATCTACAATCAACTATTTCATCATGTTTCCTAATATATTGTCCCAACATAATATTACCCAGGCCACTTGAGAAGCCTGGTTTCAGGGCAAGCTTGATCCCTGGCTTCATGTGTAGTACTGTATATAGAGCACTGCAGGTTTGTGAAGGGCCACTGAGCACAACACAAGGGAAGGGTAGGATGCCCCTTGGAGTCTAAGGAGACATTCAGAAGGGATGAAAAAAACAACTGCCACATGCGGCTAGGAGCACCTGAATCTTGGGGCTTGTCTACAGTTCTCAGGCTTCCAATGTAAGTTGGATCTTTCTCATTTTCAGCTAATGGCTAACAATCAGAAGCTTCTAACATGAGCTTCTACAACTACTCCACTCTGCATCTTCAGATTTCTCTGTGTCTTCACCCTCCTCGCTCTGTGGCGGGAAGGTGATCCTGTACCTCCTCACCTGCCTGCCTCCCTCCAATCTTGCCCTTTTTCTCACTGGTCAAATTCTTTTGGACTCTTCTCTGTGGTCTCCAAACCCCATATAATGTGTTTCATATGCTGCCTTAAAAATAGATTGCTAAAAGCTTGTATTTTCAGTGGCCTCAGTCATCTCATCATCAAATGCATATAAAATTATCATTAAATCTGAATTATTAAATGTATGCATTTATTTAACAAAATCTATTGCATATTTCTTATATATCGACATTGTATAAAGAAATTGAGATACAAAAATGAGTAAGTTCAGGGAGTCACAACAGTTTCCACAGATGCAAAGCGATGTAGGAGTCAATTATTCACAAAATGCTACGTGATATTCACCTTTATTCAGATAGAATTGAGAGGAATATACTGATAGAAAACATAGTGCAAAGGTGGCAGTAGAAGTTCTTCAATTAGTTTCAGTGGGAAAGAATTCTAAGCTGTAATTAAACTTTGAGATGATATTATACCATTTAAACACACAAATTACCACGTAACAATAAAGAAATACAGACTATGATAAAATAAGTAAGCTGTTATACTATGTGTACTTGAAGACATAAGCTATCTGGAGTACAATGGAGTCTTTCATATCATATTAACTACTTAATAAAATCCAAAAAAACTAAGACATTAAGATTTTCATTATCATTCTTTTTACCATATAACCACCACATAAAATACAGATAATGGAGGATGATAATACTTCTCAAGTCTAGCATGCTTTATCAGGATAGAATCCATTACTAGTTTAACATGACAGTTCTATCGTGTAGTGAGCAAAAGACTTTCTGTACACACACACACACACACGCACACACACACACACACAAGCAAGGGCACATACTTTTCAGATTTTTTAAAAAACGTATATGTCCTCCCCTCCCCGCAAGTCAGACTATATGGATCTGAAAAAGGCTGGATTGGAATACAAACATGAAATGTGGGAATTGCTAAAGTGTTAGGTTAGAAAGAGCTTTGTATATAATTAAAAACATATGAATAGAAAGTTAAATACTGCCCCAAAACATTATATTTTATTCAGGAATAATCCCTTACAAGGCATACACAGCTTAAGTT
Organism: Indri indri; assembly: GCA_004363605.1. Classification (NCBI taxonomy): domain Eukaryota; kingdom Metazoa; phylum Chordata; class Mammalia; order Primates; family Indriidae; genus Indri; species Indri indri. The sequence goes on from RJWJ010002235.1 coordinate 14,196, forward strand.
TTGTAAATTTTAGTAAACCCATCGTGAAATTACAATGACAATACCAGAACACAAAAAAAAAAAATCCAAAAAATGATTTGGAAAAAAAAGCAAAGCGACATCTTCCACTTCTTCTTAAGTGCATCTGAGAAAGTACAAATGGAAGCCACACGCCTCCATGTGCAGTTGTCTGATGGTATTTGCTTGTGGTTTTCTCTTACATTTTTTTCTCACTGAGTAATACAGAATTACAACATGCACGACACTTCAGTCCTCCAAATTCCTAAGGGAATTGTATCTCCTTTATGTTCACATGCAACTCTAAAGGCGAGCTACGAGGAGGGCTTTGAAACTCTAAACATTTTATGCAATAGAACTGGCCTTGGTATGGAAGGAGGACCCTTCACTTAATACACTGGTCCCACTAGTTCATTATCCTCAGTTGAAGATACTGATGGGGTTATTTGGGCCAAAGAAAACATCAATGTGTCTTTGTAAAGAATACCTGAGAAGGCTTTTAAAATAACTAGTTTCTACAACTTGTGTTAAATTATTTATTAATGGGAGAATATTGCTGTCTAAGCAGTGTGGCATTACGTACAATTCAGACTATTATACTTTCTATGATAGTCTCAATTGTTAAAAATCAAAGTTAACTCTACAAATAAATTGTTACAAAATAAAATAACATACCATAAGTATGGCCCTGGGTTAGTACTGTCTATTTTCACCAAATATTAAATGTCAATATAAATAAACTCTTACAATGAAAGGAAAGAAAGGTATTCAAACTCTACAAACCCCGCGGAAGCAAGATATTGAAACAGATAGATGTTCAGAGCTTAGAAACCTCAGAGACTTTATTTAAATGCCATTATTTATGACACATGATATTACTGACTAGGGGTTATTTATTTTTCTTTTTTTGTTTTTTTAGTTATTATTTTTAAACTGACAGAAAATTGCATGTCTCATGTACAACATGATGTTTTGAAGTGCATATACATTGTGGAATGACTAAATCTAGCTAATTAACAGGTGCATTACCTCATATACCTGTCATTTTTGTGATGAGCACACTTAACATTCACTCTCTTAGCATTTTCCAAGACTACGATACATTGTCATTAGTTATAATCACCATGTTGTACAACAGATGTCTCGAGCTTATTCTTCTTATCTAACTGAAATTTTGTTTCCTTCGACCAACATCACCCAACACTCTCTCAACACTCCCCCAGCCCCTGGTAGCCACGGTTCTACTGTCTGCTTCTATGACATCAACTTTTTCAGTTTCCATATATGCGTGAGGTCATGTCGTATTTATCATTCTGTGCCTGGTTTATTTTACTGAACATAATGTCCTTCAGGTTCATCCATGTTGTCATAAATTAGAGGATTTCCTTCATATTAAGGCTGAATAGTATTCCATTGTATATATGTACCACATTTTCTCTATCCACTCCTCCACAACTGACTAGGGCAGTTAGAATTACAAAAAGCACATCGTTTTCTCTCCTCCTCAACTTCCTTCTCCTTAAGCTCTTGGATCTACCATTCACAACTCAGTATTTGTTGAATGTCTGTCATGTGCAAGGAACTAAGTTTGGTGTTGTGGAGAATACTAAAGATGAAAAAAACCATACATCATGCCCTTAAAGATCATAAAAACTATTAACAAAGAGAGAAAAGATGTTTAGAAATAACTACGATACAATGGAAGGAGGAAAACAGAAGAAGGGAATTAATACTCACTGGGTGCTTGCTATGTACTAGGTACTGCATTAGATGTTTTACATACATTATCTTATTTAATCCTCACACCATCTGTTGAGATAAGATATTATTATCTCTGCTTTACATCTGGGGAAAATGAGACTCAGTGACTAAGTAACTTGCTCAAGATCACAGAGCTTGGAAGTGGCAGAGCCAGGATTTGATTTCTGATGTCTGACTGCGAAGTCTGTGCCCCTCTTAGAGTACAGTAATGTATTAATAAAAAGATGTACAGATAAAGTGCTGTGGCTAAGCAGAAAAAGGAGAAGTTACATGCAGTTAAGGGAGAGTAAAGCATCTTATGGAAGGAGCAGCATTCAAATATGAAGGGTGATCACTTATCACCAGGAAAATGCAAATCAAAACCACAGTGAGCTATCGTCTCACATCTTTAGGATGGCTGCTATCAAAAGGACAAGAGACAGCAAGTGTTGGCAAGGATATAGAGAAAAGTGAACCCTTGTACAGCTGGTGGGGATGAAATTTAGTACAGCCATTGTGGAAAAACTATATGCAGGTTCCTCAAAAAATTAAAATAGAACTACCACACAATCCAGAAATCCGACTTCTTGGTATGTACCCGAAGGAAGTGAAATCAGTATGTCAAAGATATATCTGCATTCCCACGTACACTGGAATGTTATTCACAATGGTCAAGATATGGAACCAATTTAAGCATTTATTGACTGACGAATGGATGAAGAAACTATGGTATATGTACACAATGAAATATTACACGGCCACAGAAAGAAGGAAATCCTGCCATCTGTGACAACATGGATAAACCCAATGACATGGTACAAAGTGAACTAAACCAGACACAGAAAGACAGATACTGCATGAGCTCACTTATATGTGGAATCTAAAATGGTCAAACTCATGGAAGCATAGAGCAGGGGCCGGAAGGTAGCAGAAACAGGGAGATGTTGGTGAAAGGTACAAACTTTCAGTTATAAGATAAGCAGGTTCTGGAAACCTAACGTTGAGCATGAGCGGCGATGGATGTGTTAATTTGATTGTGGTAATATTACACATGTGTATGTATATGAAGTCATCACATTGTACATTTGAATATTTCAATCTTTGTCAATTCAATATTTTAATCTAAAAATACACAATTTTAAAAGATAAAAAATAAAACACAGAACTATCACAAGAACAGAGACTATGTTCACCACAATTTCACAGCCTCATTGTGCCTTGTGCATAGTAGGGGCTGAATAAATACGTGCTGACTGATTCAATGGCATTATGACGTCAATATGAACTAATGAACAAATATCAGGGTGACTTTCACTTCAAGAGATTACTGTGGCCCTACCCCCAAATCATCCTCATTACTTCTAGTGTGAAACACAAATGCTCATCTGTCTTTTCTCTGATTTCCTTTCCTTATTTCTGCCTTTACTTACCCTCTGTTGATATTTGTTATTTTTCCTCTTTTCACCCATTTTCCAAGTTGCTGTGACACCATTTACTTCATCCCTTCCCTTTTTTTCTCAAAGAATTGTATTTCCCTTGATTCAGTGGATTTGCAGCAACACCCTCTCTGCTCATTTCCCTGCCTTTTTCCAACTTACCCACAGCTGCGAGAATCGCCTTTTATTCTTCCCAACACCCCGTCACCATCTCATTTCCCTGTCAAGAACCATTTGCTCACTCATTTAGGTAAATGCAGAGGCTCATCTCCCTTCCCTGAGGTCTACTTTCTCGTTCAATTTCATACCCTGACTGTACCAGGGTTCACAGCCCTTGGCTTTCCCGTCTCCACAGTTCTCAACAACATAAGCTAAATCCACCTAAGCCATCTTCAGCTTAAGGAAAATGATCGGAACAACTCACTGAATAACAGACACGTTCTCTTTTTACCACCAGTTTCAAAATAAAACCTTATTAATCTGGAAGCCCTTACAAAAGAACGTGTGATACAAAAGTAGAACTGGCTTTTTCACTCCCTAAGGAAGAGTTTCACGCTGTATGATCCTACAGATAAGACGATGTGGGAATGTTCAGCCAATGCAAGGAAATTCTCATTGACATAAACATTCGCACATGAATAACAAGCTGCTAATTACAGTTCTGTAGAAATCTTTTAATAAATTGTAAAGGATGCACAATCTCCCAACTTAAACATTTATGCCTTTCCCAGCCCCATCCACAAAAGCCTATTCCTAATGTACCTGAAAGATATTCTCATTGCACAACAGAAACGAATCGTTATTGGTAATGGTGCCTTAATGAAAAATCCACTGAAGGTTGGAATTCGGGCTTTTAGAAATGTGCCTCTCACAATAATACCCACTCAGAGGGAGTGTAGATTTTCCGTGGAGATAGGCTAGCTAAGAGTCTCTGGGTGACATGGCTGTGACTCGGGGGGGGGCGGGAGGGGATAGTTATTTTAAGGATTAGTTAAGGGAGAACTTGCTTGAAGACAGCTTGCGTAGATGGCAAGCTCTTTTCTTCCTGTCCGTTAACGGTGGCTGTATACTCAAGATGTGTTATGACCATGTTTTTCTTTTTACAGTCACTTCCTTTAGCATCTCATTAACTAATATGCTTTTAATGCTATCTTTATGTTCCATTTTCTAAGTCTTCATATTCATATCTGAATGTTCCACCCTGTTTTGTCTACAGGACTCTTGCACTTAGCAGATGTAGGTGCCTACCTACACCACTGCCCCGCTCCAAGACAGTGCTAGAATACAGGTTCCATGGGTCCCTGTGGCTTCCTGCTTTCCTCTAGCACCAGGCCGGGAGTGCCAGGAGTGAACATCCAGGCATGACTCTCGACCACAAAGGAAGGGAAATGAGTAGATAAACCAACTTCTTTGCCCCTCAGTGGGCTGAGTCTCACAGGTGCCTCAGCAGGACTGAGCCCCACTGGTCCCCAGCGGTAAGCTGCTCACTAACGCACATGTGTTTTGGCTTTCCTGCCTTCCCTGCGTCATTTCTCCACTCCCTCACCATGCCTCCTGGCATCGTCACTCAAGTAAACCATTTATGCCTGAATACTTATCTTAAGAACTGCTTTAGGTGTGGAAAAGGAGGTCCAGGCTGAGCCAGAGGTCCTATTGAAACTTAATATGTTAACAATTATAATCTCTCAAAACCAACACACCAACTTCTTTTATTGCCTGCTGCCTTGCCTTCTCTTCTCTGGAGGGCTGAGTGCTACCGAGCGACGAGGGTTTTAGAGAGAGACTTCACTTCTGCTCCCAGTTCCATGGTATCACCCAGGTGAGTAATTTGTCTCTTCTGAGTCAGTGTGTGTAACACACACACACACACACACACACACACACACACACACAACTAGGATAGATGATAATACTTTCCAGGGCTGTTGCAAGCATTAAATAAAAGCACGCAAAGCACCTTTTGTCTTCATTCCATTATAATATAGCCATTTCAAATTTAGGGAGCAAACTATTAACTTTCTTCTGTGAGTTTTTTTCCCTTTAATAATTACTTTGAACCAACTTGGAATATAACAGTGAAAATCACAAGTAAGGAGAATACAGGTATTCTCAGGTTAATATAAATTAAGGGTCAAACTTTTTCTCATCAGCTTACTATGTGGGATTTTTCATGTTTAATTAGACATCTTTATATTAGAGAGCTCATAAAAACCATAGATAATATTCTTGTCATCTAGTATGAGGATTTATTGCAGACAATAGACAATTCATGATATTGACTGCAAAGCCATCATGAAAAGGGCTTATTTATGAAACAGTCTAAGGCATAAATAGCATTCAGTACATCAGCGGGAAAGAGATGGAAGGGGAGTTCAGTAAATAATTACATAAGTTACAGGTACTAGAGTGTTACAGGTAAAACATTAACACTCCATAGCATCCTATAGAATGTAATTAGTATCGATACTGAATTTATTGCTGTTGAGTTTGCTGAACTGACTCTTCACTTCTGAAAACTCACTTCTTTTGTACTTCCATCTTTATCCACATTCCTCCCCTTCCTAAAGTTTGCTCATTGTCTTCAATATGATTTAGTGCTCAATAAGATTTTCTGTTGAATGCCTTCACACTTAATTATAAATCATGTCTTCAGCAGTTGCTTTATACTGAACATGGAGAATGAATTCAATATCTGTCTATAATGAATCAAAAGTAGCTAGTAGGATCACAGTCTAAATAATCAGTCTGCATGGATTTACAGCTACATTATTAGTACATGATTAATAGCACCTAACGCAAACCAGTTCATACTCGACATTTACTAAGTCACTCTGTCTTAAATTAAAGTCCTGTGGCACTGTTTCAGATCAGTTAAGAGTTCTGCTTTGTATGATAGAACATTGTTAATGTGCCATCTGGCCCAACAGCTGACGTGGCTCACACAATCCTGAAGAGGCCCCAAGGGTTTACTCCTGGGAAATATTTGGTCTACTGTGTGGTGTTACGATTACTCATTCATAGCTTTTTTATATCCTTTGAAAAGAACTACAGAGAAACCTCCAAACTTGGGAAAATTCTGAATTGCAACTAATTTGTCAGAAAAGAGTCCACTTACCTGAGGACCGGGCTGACCCTGAAATTTAAAAATAAGAAAAAGAAAAACAATTACAAAACTGTTATCCTAAGTGAATATTTTCACTACCAAAACTCCAACTAGCTCTGAAAATTTTTACAAAACACCTCTAAAGATAATAATACCTAACTACTGACAAATTTCACTTTGGGGCTTTAAAAAGTCATAATTATATCTTAATCGTTTTACTCTACGCCATATATCTAAAATCCTGACATTATGGTCTATTATATTTAACTCCAAAATGACTCGGGCTTTAGCATGCTCCAGAACTTAGTTGGGGGATGAGAACGCAAAAGCAGTACTACACCCCACAGTATCAGAATGGATGGGTTACTGAAGGGAGAGTCTTCTAGCACCGACCATTACTATGAGCTACATGCCCAAAGCCAACATAGAGTTAAGGAAAAAAAGAGGCAGATATTTTAGCTTTAGAATTCACTGAGTCTTTTAATTTCTCATTATTTCGATACAATTTTAAGTCAATTTTTCACAAACATCTATGTTTTACTCTGCATAATTGAACCTAAGAGCATTTAAAAAGGGTCTGAAAGATCTTCAGATCATTGAAGTGCACCATAACTCCTCACACGTCAATAGATTACGTGACCTCGGGCCAGTCTGATTTGTTTTGAATGTCACTTTCTTGTTGTTCGAGCTGATAAAAATTCCAAAACAGCATAACTGTAAATGCTTCTAGCTAAAGAAAAATCACCTGTGAATAAAACTATTGATTATATATCACCTTCTCAGAATTTCCAATTGAATTTTGTGCCAGATGAGATTAAAGGAAAAGTTCACACTGAGTTAGGGAATCTTTAAAAAATTGATAAACAATGTGCAGTCTCCTGGTATCAGCTGTATGTTACAGAGTATCACACAGAAAAGTGTGGAGCCATTGTAACTCTCAGAGAAGGCCCGGGACTCTCTCTCACTTAGCCTCTCTCCAGGCATGCAATTTCTCTAGGTACTTACTTGTTCTCTAACCCACTGGAGACAGAGCAGGTGATTCCTAAGAGCTTTGCCTGAAAATGTGGTTGGCCAGGTTTTATTAGTATCTAGTCCAACCAGGAAGGGGAACCAAATCAAAATACTGCAGATGTTACCCTATTCCTGTACCTGTTAGTGGTAGACGGAGACAGAGAATAACATATTCATTCCTTGTGGAGTACCAGGCACTTTTGGATACGTTATTCCATTTACTTCTTATAACTGCCCAGCATTTTTCAGATGGAGAAACTGAGGCTCAGAGAAATACACTAAAGGTCACACAGCCTATAGATGGAAAATCCAAAATTTAAACCCAAATCTGATTCCAAAGTTTGTGCATTTTCTACCAGGTCATTCTGCCTCTCAGTCTGGAAATTTAAACTCACAGCTATATGCAGGCTTGCTCAGACCAACTATGGGACCAGAACACTCTTCGAGCGAGTGGACATTCTAACTTCCCAACCACTCCAGGGCTGCCATGGAGCGCATCTCTGCTTCCAGAGGCATACCTAGGGCCAGGCACACCAGCCTGTCAATTGACACCCATACAGAAACCAGTCTAGCGAAGCTTCTTAAGGTTAACAGCCCTAAAATCGGTGCTAAACATAGAGATGTTCTGTATCAAGAACCTACAAAGGCAGGGTCTTCCATTTACATGTGACTGTGGGGATCTGCCCAGATCCCCATACTGATGAAACTACAGCGTGTGCCCTCTTGTTCGCACTCACTCCTGCATGCACTCTTCTCTCTCCTTCTCTCTGTCTTTCTCCATCAGCTTTAAGTTTTTGGTCTTTCCGATGTTTTGAACTAATGCAAACTCACGAGTGTGAACACGCACCTTTTATAGAACCCCCAAATATATTACATATCTCTTATATATGTGTGATATGAAAATTAAAATGCAGGATTCTCTAAAATTAGAAGGATTTTCTTCTAAAGAGTATGTTTAGCATAGTTGTTGAGAGTTTCAGATTCCTAAGGTTGTTCAACAAATGACACACTTTTCCTATTCATCTTTAAAATGTGACATTTCTGTCATTATATGGAACAAAATGATTTAGCACAATGTGCGCATATATTTGTAGGTCATTATATAAAATATACATAACATTGTGGATTTTATGTTTGTGATAGTGAGAACAATAGTAGTAAATGACAGTAAAATTTAGAAGTTGACTTCTCTATAGGCATCGGAAAGTATATAGCACCAGGGAACTCATATTATCCTAACGTGGATATGAATTTCAGGCATGCATGGTGTGTGTGTGTGGGGTGTGTGTGTGTGTGTGTGTGCAGGGTGGGGAACATGAAAAAGAGGAAAAAGAAGTGATTGGTAGAGAAGCTTCCCAGAGAAACAAAGCACACCTGACAAATTTGGTAACTCCACCCTAAAACATGGATGACACAATACAAGCCTTACAACTCCTACCCAAGATTCCAGGACTGCCTACACACGTCCTCTCACTCAATAGGATGTAACAGTCTATTCACCAGCAGATGCCTAAAATACCTGTGAGACGACAGTTTGGCAGCTGGAGTCTTGTAGTCATGGTAACAGAGCCACCTGGCCCAGCCCGGGAAGTGATGAGAGGAGAGGTCTCTGTGGGTGTGGCAGTGTCAGGGGAGCCCTAGGGTAGAGGGGGAGCAGGCCAGAGCCTTCCAGGAGCATCGCAGAAACTCCCCTGCAACTGAGGGCACAGGGCGCTGAAGACTTTGTCACAGACTAATTGCCAAAAGAAATATCTTAGAATTTCCTTAAGCTGCTTCTGAGTAGTTCATCGAGAAACACACGTGTTTTCATTCATTAGTGGATATTTTTCTAGTCTATTCTAATTTATAGGTAGCGAACACTATTAACTGTGAAAGTTAACTTTTTCTTAAAATATACCCTGAATGAGTAGTTACAAATTTTGATTGAGGTTCACAAAACACAACTTGAGTCAATTTTTAAAATGGAATTCCTAAAAAGGCCTTTTCTCCCCCAAGCAGATCACCAGAATGTTTCTATAAACAAAGAGCTGAACCTAGGATAATCAATGGCCGTCCCAAGTGAAACAGGGAAATCACAGAGCGCTGGAGCGAGGAACACACATGTAAAAGCGAGAGCACCGAGTCCCGAGTCACTGATTAATGCCAACCGCTGACTGGGATGCCCTGGGGCAGCTTGGGCACCGGGAAGAAAAGGACCAGCAGGAGGAGGTGACTTCAGAAAGGGGTGATCAGAACAGGAAGGTGGAAGACAATGAGCCAGCGGGATGTCTGACGGGAAAGTGTTCAAAGGAAGTTGAAAGTTTTGTGAGGCAAGCAAACCACAATGGAACATGATAAATGGATGACCTGTCGCTGGAGAATGTATTGTCACTTTAGGCAATTAAAGAGCAATATTAACCGTTCTTTGTTGAGCTGTTATCACAATTATGGCTGCCAGAAAGTGCTAGCACAACTCTTTAAATCGACAAAGTCATTTAGATCTCTGACTGGGGAAATTAGTTTCACTACATGATACTTTTTTACGGACGGTAAATCTGTGTCATTCCTTTTCGGATGGGACAAATGCTGTTTTTCCATTTAACACTCACACTGACAGGCACACAAAAGTTGAGGTTTTAAAGTACAATATTATTTTGAAATATGGATTAAGATAATAGACTCGCATATGTCTTCACTGTGATTAATTTTAAATAAAAAAGTTCATCTACAAAAACTTGAGGGAATATTAGTATTGTTCACGCAACTCTAAAAGGTACTACCTCTGCCTCAAGATAGAAAGAAAGTGCCTCAATATCTCAGAAATTCATCATTAAGACACCCAAGCAGGACTACCACTTTTAGTACACTCACATTCAGATTTATTTATTGAAAGAAATAATTTTTAAGAGAAATTATTTTGGAACTCTTACTAACTATAATTTTATCATCTCTTAAAATTTCAATTTACACACTCAGATTCAAGCTTATTTTTCTTTTCAGGTGAAAATAGCACCTGTAGTAGGCATCCGTATAAAGCCTTGGAACCACATCAAGGAAACTCCAAGTGGCAACAGGATTGTCCTGGTGGCAGGAGGTCTCAAGGACCAGTAGGAATCCCAGCACAGAACCATCTCCCAGCTCTTGATTACACCATCTCGATGGGACCCCTTAACCTTTCAAGAGGCAGAGTTTGACCTGGCGCCTGTGCCACAAGTGGAACAGATGCACCCGACACTTGCAGTACCAGGGAGCAGGAATCCTGCCCGTCCTCACGACACTGTGAATTTGTTCACATTTGACCCTCCAACATCCCAGTACCAGAGCTATAAGGTCCTCCAGAAACAATTGTTGAACTGTTGAGAGGTGAGAATATTTTGACTGGCCCAAAGGGGCAGACAATGATATTTTTAAAGAACCATTAGAACAGTTACTATTCTTACATTAGTGTTATATTTTCAAAATGTAGGTTCTCAATCTAATATTCCAGAAAGGGTTCTCTTGGCTTCTGATCACTGCAAAATAAACACATTTACGTTGAAGAGGAAGTTTCCCACTCAGTGGAATCTTATTCAGATAATAAAAATAAAACTAAGGCAGCCAAAGACTGCAGAGGCTTCAGAGGAGGATGTATTATATCTACCAACCCACATGTGACAGGGAACAGATGCATTAGAGTTCTGTCTTGAAGAAAAATCACTCCCTAGTTTGCATAAGCCTCTACCTCCAATTAATATGAGAATATTATATCAAATTACTTAGTAAATTATGCTCTATAAATATAGCTGGAAGTTTAAATAGGTTATATATTCTATACCAACAACTCACTCAATTCAAATTTAGATAGAGTATTAATTTTAAAAACTAATTAATATGTAAATATATACTGAAGAGAGAAGCAATCAAAAAAATAAAGCATTATGGGTTATGTGTATTAATTTGAAAATGGCTTTGCAAAGACTGAAAATCTTCCAATGCCTATAAGCTGCTCTTGCTTCCGAGGTCTCTTATACGCTTGACTGAAATACACACCATTCATAATTTAGATTATCTGTTGTGTTACCCTGCATATTAATATCCAGGAAAGATATTGATAATTCTTACCTTAACTGCAGTCACATAATATTATTTAGGTAAGAGTCTTTCAATTTAAGGTTTTCCTTTGAAAAATACTTAATCCTTAGTAGTTTTAATGCAGAAAAGGAAAAGCCACATTCTACTCTAGAGGAAGATAAATAGCTTGTCTCATAACAGGTGGGTATTTCTTTTTTAAAATTTGAGAGACAAAAATAGAAAGAAAAAATGAGCATGGAGATGGTTTGTTGGGTTCAATGTAAAGAAAATAAAAATTAATTCAAAACGTGGGAAATTTCTTCCACAATACTTGTCTTTCGTAAACAAATAGCTGTGTTTAAAAATCTACTCATATTTAAACAGGTTAACAAGTCCTTTGCATGTTAATTTAAAAACATTATTATATTTTGTAACACAATAACACATTTATTTTTTTCTCTCTTATGATTAAAATGTTCATATGTGGAAGATAAGGCTTTTATCACACACATTTTTGTTACAAAAATTCATATACAGAACATAAGAAAGACAAAGACCCTTATTTATGCATTAATTTGCATCATTAAAATTTATTGGATGCCTAATGGTCCACTGAGGCTTATTCAGATTTTTATTATATAAATAATGTTTACGTCTTTCTATATACTTATGATGGTTCAACTTACAATTTTTTGACTTTAGAATGGTGCAAAAGCAATACATGTTCAGTAGAAACCATACTTCAAATTTTAAATGTTGCTCTTTCCCTAGGCTAGAGATATGAGTACAATATTCTCTCGAAATGCTGGCAGTCAGCCTTGAGATCACAAAAGGGTAAACAACCAATGCTCTACAGTGTCCTGTGTGGCCAGCATTTTTTGGAAGTTGTGTTTTGTGTTTTTCCATCCCATCTCGTCTACAAAATGCTCATCTGTGTCTCCTGTTTCTGGCGAGATAGAAGAAGAGGAAGGCAGTTACTCTTGAGATAAAACTCAAGATAATTGCCCAGCACGAAGGTGGCAAGCTAGTAATGGCCATCACATGAGTGTTAGGGTTTTGCAATCCACAATATCAACCACCTTAAAGGATAAGAAGCAAATCAGTGATGCAGTGAAATTGTCAGCATCAGTTAGGTCCACTGTCATCACAAAGAAAAGAGGTTGGCCAATTGATGATAGTAGAAAAATTTCCTGTCGCATGGATGGGAGACCAGATACAGAAGCACACACTGCTTAGCCTACTGACCATCCAGGCTAAGGCAAGAAGTCTTTTCTATAAGCTGAGTGTGCCATGGATCCTATGTATATGCATATGTTTATAACAAGTCATGGGTAATTCCAACACTTCAAAAGGCATCATAATTTTCGTAACGTGAAGGTTAATGGGAGGCAGCAAGTGCCAATACTGAAGGTGCCAAAGCTCTTAGGAAGAGCTGCATGGGATAATCGTGGATGAGAAATATTTGCCATAACAAATATTTACTGTCAATGAAACAAGCTTGCTTTGGAAGCGTATGTGGGAGCATACATACATTCATCAAGAGTCCAAGACAATGCCAGGATTTACGGCATTCAAGGACTGTGTAACACTGCTTTTGGGTGGAAATGTTGCAAGGTTCAAATTAAAGCCTTTCCTAAATCTACCATTTGGAGAACCTGAGAATGTTCAAGAATGTGGGCAAGCATACACTTCCTATTTATTATCACCATTACAAGACGGCTCGTATGATATCAGCATTGTTTGAAAACTGGTTTCTGAACTGTTTTATTCCACAGGCAAGAGAATATTGTAAGCAAAACAACATTCCACTCAAGATTCTTCTGATGTGAGACAAGGAACGCCCCAGGGCACTCACAGCATATACGGCAACATGCATCCTGATGTAAAGGTTCATTTGCAGCCAAACACAACCACGCTCGTTTAACCAATGGACCAAGGTGCAATAGCCGCATTCAAAGCATCTATTTAGCCAAACATTTGCGCAGGCTATTGAAGCCACTGAATCTGGCCAAACGCTCCTAGAGTTCTGGAAATGCTTTTACATTCTGAATGCTATCCGGAACATTGCTGCAGCATGGGGAAGAAGGCACACAGTGGTGCATGAATGGCATTTGGAAGAAAGTTTTGAAGACATGTGAACACATTCAAAGGCTTTAACAAAGATTCTGCTGTTGATGAAGTCATAAGTAACAAGACATTAGTGCTTGGGAAACAGCTAGAATTGGACATGGATGAAGAGGATATTCATGAGCTTGTTGGCATTGAGGCTGAAGAGCTTTCCAACGAGAGGCTGATCAAACTGGGGGAAGAAAGAAGTTGAGGCAGAAGAGGAAGTTATACCTGAGGCACCAAGAGTGTTCACAGCAAAGAAACTGGTGGAGGCATTTGCTGCTGTCAGCCTTGGTATGTGGCGCAGGAAGTTAGAAGAAATGGATGTCAATTATAAGAGATTCTCAAGAGCTGACAGAGTGCTCTTGCTTAATATAGAGAAATATACAATGAAAAGAAGAAAAACTGTACAACACTTGATATCTTCCTGAAGGACACTCTCCCTGTTGAGCCATCAACAAGTGACAATGGCCCAGCGCGTTCTACCAGTCATTCTCGAGCCTCATCAGAAGAGAGAGAAGTTGCCGCCTATAGCTGCAGCATCCAGTCATCCAGCAGTTAATTTTAGTTCAATGCTTCAAACGTTGTTCAGGCCCAGGGTGCTTTCAGCTGTTCATGTTAGTAATGAGTAGCCATTCAACCATTCCGTTTTTCACTTTCAGTATGGTATTCAATAAATGATATGAAATAGTCAATGCTTTATTATAAAATAGGCTCTGTGTTAGATGATTCTGCCCAACTGTAGGCTAATGTAAGTATCCTGAGCATGTTTAAGGTAGGCTAGGCTAAGCTATGATGTTCAGTAGGTTAGGTGTATTAAATGTATTTTCAACTTACAATATTTTCAAATTACAATGGGTTTATTGGGATATAATCTCATCATAAGTTAAGGAGCATCTGTAAATATTTGACTGTATCCCTGACTATTTTTTTATGATACAACACTGAATTGAAGTGTTATTCCTATTATAAATTTTGTGTATTTATATATATTTATATTGTAGTATACAAAATACAAGTTATATATTGTCTAGGATACAATTTTATGTGTGCATACATATGTATTCACTCAAGACATATAGTTATAAATCTATTTATCTAAAAAGAAAGTGAGAAAAAAAGAAAGGCAAGAAGGCGGAGAAGGAGGGAGGAAGAAAGAAAAGGTGTACAAAGACAGTGGTTATCTCTACATGGAAGGATTATGGGTAGTTATTTCTATCTTTATAGTTTCCTGTACTTCTCAAAATTTTACTAACCCCATTTTGTGGTTAAAAAAAATATATTATCACATGATCTCTAATTCACTGCAGAAAACTTTTAAACAGAACCTTAAGTTGTTAAATTTTTTCCATATTAAAGTCATTTATTCAAAGATCTAGGTCAGTGATTTTGAATTCCAATTTCTAACCCTCTCCCAATTCAGGGATGTTTTTAATTACTTGGAGACTGATGCAAAATTCTTACAGTAGATTCTCCAAAATTCAGTAAGTAAGGGTTTTAAATTCACCTTTGTGTATGCTCCACGTCACCTTTAGGAGTAGATTCGGAGCAGAAAAAGAGGCAGGAGAGTTATACCGCCAAACACCTATGGCAGGAGGTCATGGCTCCACGTGGACTGGGGATCCCTGCTTGGCACAAAGTTTGTTGGAACCTTTGCTGTCTTACAAACCAAAATATTTGGGTTGTAATTTAGCTGCATTATTTTTATGGAGTTGTATAAAGAACTTACGCTTTTGACTATAAATGTGTATCAGGCTTCTAAAACATAATACATATCCAAGCCTTTTCACAAACTGGCATGGAAGCAAGATTGGCTACCAAGGTGTAAATAAATGATCAGTTTTATAGACATATGTTTAGTAGGATACAATGAACATATGCAATACATGTGTGGAAAGACACCTGCTCAGCTTGCATAGCTTTAAAAACACATGCCTAGGCAATATTTACTGCCCTACCAATTTTCATCACATTGTACATATTGAATAATTTGGTTTCTGCTATGTTTAATAACATCTTTGGCTGGGCGTGGTGGCTCATGCCTATAATCCTAGCACTCTGGGAGGCCAAGGTGGGAGGATCACTTGAGGTTAGGAGTTCAAGACCAGCCTGAGCAAGAGACCTTGTCTCTATAAAAAATAGAAAAAAATTAGCCGGGTGTGGTGGTGTGCACCTGTAGTCCTGCTACTCGGGAGGCTGAGGCAGAAGGATCACTTAAGCCCAGGAGTTTGAGGTTGCAGTGAGCTATGATGATGCCACTGCACTCTACCTGAGTCGATGGAGTGAGACTCTGTTTCAAAAAAATAAAATAAAATAAAATAACATCCTTAATGTGTGATATTTTGATTGCTCCAGATAAATACTGAAAGCCAATTTATAAACATTTCTCAGCCTGGTTAAATTTACATATGTGCCCAATTCCAATTTTCTAAATATTGTATAGGAAAGAAGGACCCGATAGTGCCTTCTACAGCTGTCCTAGATGTTCTGCATTAATAAATGTGTGCTAGATGATTTCTAACACCCAGAGAGTCAATTAACTCATAATGCATGAGTCACATAAGGCTTATTGCTTCAGCAAGGCAGAATCCTAAGAATGAAAACCTAGTTTAAAACTGGCGAGGGGAGGCTCTGCAAGCCAACAGGCTTATGTACTTTAGGGACCCAGATGTTTGGGGGCTGCATCATAACAGTTACCACTTACTGACTGCTATAAGACCCCAAGAGCTTTACAAATGACATCTCTCTTTGTTACAACAGCCCTGCAAATTAGGGGTCATAAATCTTCCAAATGGAGAAGTTGGAACATGAACATGGGTTTGTCTGACTTGAACACTTTCGTGCTCTCACTTGTATCATGCTAGTGGCCGAAGCTATGGGCAGTGATTCTTAACCCTCTTTTGAATTGGATAAAAACTATACCTGCTGCAGTTAGAAATATCCACATATGAAACACTTAAAACTTTGCATATGCACACAAACTCTTAAATCCATCCGTGGATTCTTCAGGAAATCATTCACCCAGTTTAAGAACCCCTGGGTAGAGAAATATAAACATTTCAGGGGCAGGAGAGGAAGAGTGTTCCAGAAAGGAAACTAATGAGGAAAAGAATTTAAAACAACAACGATAAAAATGAGAGTTATAGAAATCAAGACTGGAGAGAATTTCAAAAAGAGACGTTGATTGAAATGAGTCTATTGCATTTAACCAACAGGAAGCCAGACTTTACTGCAATTGAGTGAGCAGTGAGGTGAGGAAATCAAGACAAGAATAAGCTCCATAGATGGCACACAGGTGTCCCATGAAGTGCCACCTCTTACTGGTTTGTAATGGCTCCCTGGAATAATGTGTTAAGGAGGTTCTGAGGCTGCTGGGATTAACTGGCAACGTCTATGGAAGGAAAAAAATGGGAAGCGTGCGTACTGACTCCCTGCCAACCTGCGCAGGTAGTGACTATGCGTGAAGGGAAAAAAAGAAACAAGATAGCAGCTAAAAGGGATAGAGGGCTAAGGAAAAGGTTTCTTTGTTTTTGTTTGTTTGTTTCTTTGTTTTTGTGGTAAGGTGGAAAGTATTTGAAAATGTTTACATACTGACAAAAAATTGTTAGTTAGAAAAAAAAGAAATGGCTCATGGAGCAAAATCGATATGAAAGAGAACACAAAAGTAAAGGAGGTCAGAATAAGGATTAGGAGAAGGGACGCCATTTCATCCAAGATGAGAAGAAAGAAAGAGGACAGAGTTAAACTCGGATGTGCAGAGGCAGGAGGTGGAGATGCTCCATGCCGTCGACTGCAAGGGGCTTGAGCAGAAGTATGCTGAGGGCGGGCCCGTGTGGGAAGAATATGACTGATCATTTATTGGCTCACTCACATCATATCTGTTGAGCACCTACAAATAGACACCCTACAGACACTCTGTAGGTACTAGGAATGTAGCAAATAGAGTAAATAAAACAAAGTCCCTGTTATCACTCTGGGAGGGAGGTGGACTTTAAGAGAATGTTCATAAATCACGTGGCAGATGGTGATAATGACTCCGCAAAAAGGTATGAGGATAAAGAGAATGGAGAACAACTCCCTGGGAGGGTGCTGTGTTTTTTTGTTTTTTGCAAGTCACATATACATATTTTTTGTTTGTTTGTTTCAGAGTATTAGGGGGTCCAAATGCTTTGGTGACATAAATTGCCTTTGCACTGCCCGAGCCAGAGCTGTGAGCATGCCCATCCCAGACAGTGTACACGGCATCCGTTAGGTGTGGATTTACCCATCCCCCCCGACCTGCCCCACACCCTATGAACGTGACTTCCCATATGTGCCCACTAGTGTTGATCGATTAGTACTAATTTTACCTGCAATGTTTCAGCAGTTTTTTAAAGCATGCTTTCACTTTATTTTAGTTATTTTAGGTTTCTATCTCTTCATGCTCAGTTGCAGGAATATCATCTCAGTAACACATAATCCAGTAGTACCCTCCTTACCCACGGTGTCACTTTCCACAGTTTCCATTACCCATGGTCAACCGTGGTCTGAAAATGTTAAATGAAAAATTCCAGACATAATTCATAAGTTTTAAATTGCATGCCATTCTGAGCAGAGTGACGAAATCTCACAACATCCCTCTCTGTCCCGCCTAGGATGTGAATCATCCGTTCGTCTAGTGAAGCCACACTGTATGCAGGACCTGCCCATTAGCCACACACATCATCTGCTCCTGACATCCAGCCATAGACATTGTCATGGCTGGATGACCCAGGATCACCCGAAGCAGATGATCCTCCCTTTGACATATCCTCAGAAGGTCAACAGTAGCCTAATTCTACACCGCAATGCCTGACTCATTCACCTTACGGCATCTCATCATGCAGCCGTTTTAACATCTCACATCATCACAAGAAGTACAGCACTATAAGACGTTTAGAGAGAGAGAGAGAGATACCATAGTCACACAACTTTTATTACAGTATATTGTTATAATTGTCCTATTTTGTTATTAGCCATTGCTGTTAATCTCTTACCGTGTCTACTTTATAAATTAAACTTTACCATAGGTATGTATGTATACAGAAAACATAATATCTACAGGGTTTGATACTAGCCATGGTGACAGGAATCCACTGGGGGTCTTGGAATGTAATCCCCCGGATAAGGATGGGATTACTGTATATAATTTAAAAGATAATAATTATTTATATTCATTTAATAAGGACTCAAAAACATTGGAAGTATTGAGTACTTTGCAAATTTGTAATTTTATGCCTAAAATATTTGGAAATTCTTAAATATTGTCTTTAGACATTGTTCATGATGAGTTACCATGGAATTTACATGAATCACCCATTCCCACATTTTCTGTGATAAGGCCAAATAAACTTTACCAATCAGGCCACAAAACCTTCAGGATGACAGTAGAATGCTGCTGAAATGCCAGAGAAAGAACAAGGCACTCAGAGCACTCAGGCAGTTCCAGCAGGATGGACTGACCACATGTTAAAACTTCGTTTTTACTCCATCAAAGGTAATGACATCTCATTTTGACCATATCAAGGCACAGTCAGACGCGGCAGCCAAAGCCCTTGGCTCCAGTCCCTTAGCCCTGTGACCTCCCTCCAACTGCTACAGGCTCCCAGCCCCTAGCATGCCCTCATTCCTGCCATCCCACAGCCAGTGTGCCCTCCTGCTCATCCCACTTGCCAAAATCCCATCCACGCCGTGAGGCTTTCACCTCTTTCCAAAGCTTTGCCTACTTTCCCATAGCAGATGGGAACTTTATTTCTTCTGAATATCCACAGACCATTGTCATAATTCTTTTATGACATTACATTCTGCCTTGAATTACAGGTACTAGTGTCTTATCTCTCCTATCAAACTGCACGCTCCTTGAACAGCTAACATTCATGGTGCTGTTACAATATGCCAGGCACTGCTGCTGGGTTGGTGGACACTAGTAGATGCCATTATCAGCCCCATTTTACTGCTGTGGAAACTGAGACAGAGAGATGTTGAGTGACTGGCCCAAGATCACACAACTCGTAAGTGGCAATACCAAGACATACATCAGGTCTGTCACATTCCACAGCCTACACTTGTTAACTGTTATGTTATACCTCGCAGTCCTTGGACTGTGGAAGGCATACCATAAACAACTGATTTTTTAAAAATACATTCTTTATATAAATTTTTATTCAACTAACATTTATTTAAGCACCTCCCGAATGCCAGGTACTGCAGCATCAAGTCCCAAACTCTTCAACAGAACATACGGTCGTATGTTAATACGTTTGCAGATTCCCACACTTCATTCTCATACTTCCCAAGCAACTGGAAAACCTTTGGCCAGAGGCTCCCATTGTGAAAACTAAAGTCCTCTCTTTTCACTGCAATAAAATTGATTGTATTGAAACAGAAACTGCCTTAATCTATCTGAACAGATAACATTATACAATTAGCAATACCGGGGCTAAATCAGACACTGTAATGTTATCATCAAGAGTGTCCTGAATACGTTTCTTTTCTTTCATAATAGAAATGTTCTCCGTTGAGACAGGAAATGTAGCTTAGCATTTTTAGAGCCACTGCTAAATTACCTCTATTGATGAGGCTCGGCAGGTTCTTTCTGAACAATTCTAAATAACTGCTGTGGGATAAAAGAAAGTGTTCCGTGGGCTATAGCCGCAGCATGCTCAGGG
The DNA here is from genome assembly GCA_004363605.1 of Indri indri. NCBI lineage: Eukaryota > Metazoa > Chordata > Mammalia > Primates > Indriidae > Indri > Indri indri. Next base: position 34,307 of record RJWJ010002235.1, read on the forward strand.
TCTTCTGCGGGGAGAATAAAGCACTTGCCCCACGCCTGACTGGGTCTGCGTCCTGCCTGGACTACGGCTAACTAGCCATCCCTGAAATTGTATAAATGAAAGGAAGCAGGCCAAGGCAGACATTTGTATTAATAATTGGTGTGCACAAAGTAAATTAGGCTATCCCACCAGGTCCTTCTCAAAGGGTGGAAAAGCAGCACAAATGTTCAGAAATAAAGTCTGCTAAAGCAATCTTTTCAGAGCTTTTGAAAAATTGCAAACCTCAGCCATTTATTTTTTTCTCATTGAAAGGAAAGTTCAGGGAAAAGTTTCTGTTCAGTTCACACACAACACATGCACACAGACACACACAAAAAGAACGTATAGGTGTACGAAGCATGAACTAGGACATGAAAGTTATGGAGCACTATCCTTACTCACAAAGGCAGTCAAGAGACCTGGTTCTGCCATTAAGCTGGGGGAGGATTTGTCACCGATGTCAGAGGGCTGGGGTAGCACAGTTCCGGGCTCCTTGAGCTCCTGTGTATATTCCCACGTGAACAATCTACGGCACAGCGGAACTTGGTCCCCTTGTTTGTACAGGCATGTTGCGATGGCAGGCAGGGACAGCGAAACGCCTTCCCCGTCAGAAGAGAGAGCTCAAGCAATTCAACCAAACTGTGATTCAGATTTTCAGATTTGTAAAGGAAACGATAAATTTGGAACTTCTTTGCTTTTTGGTCCTAGAGAATGGAATTTCCTGGTGTAGAAAGTTTCCAGGTTTCTAAATTCTTTTCAACATCTCCCTTTCATGAAGAGCACACAGTAGTTAAAGAATAATGAGAAATATTAGACTTTTTAAATAATGCTGTAGCATCAAGTTTTCCTCTAACCTTTGCAGAAAAGAAAACTAATTTATTTTTACAGTAAGATCCTTTATACCAAACATATATATCATTCGATCTTATGTCATTACATAATAAATTTTGGTTCTTTCACTTGCACAAACATTAACCTTATCTAGATAATATTAGAATCCAAAAAGAATAATAAAATAAAATTTAATAAATAATGCTTTGGGGGCGGGGAAAAAAGAAAACAAAAAAGAAAGAGAAAACATAAATAATGCCAAATTATTCCAATATTTTAATTCAATAGTAAATAGATTCCCAAACTTCCTCTCAACCCTATTGACATTTAAATTAAGTTGAAACATAAGCAATTAAAGATTAACAAAGTTTCAAGGTTTAACTCAAGTAATTAAAGAACAGTATTACAGTACTTAAAGGAAATAGATTCCCTTCAGAGTGTTATTCTATTCCTTAATCACAAAAGTATTTAAAAAACAAAAAATGTAATAGTTTATAGCTGACTGAGTCCTGAAAAACATCCTCACCTAAAAATTCTCACTTCTCTTAAGAAATTGGAACCTCCACATACAGAAACGGAATGCACATTCTCATTCATCTTGTCACTCAAGAAATACATTTGATATGACTTGTGCCATGACAATGAGAACACAATAAACTGTGAAAAATGTCATTTCTGGAAAACTTATTGGCAATAGTTCGGCAAGAAAATGAATCTTTTTAACAGGTATGACATGGTGACTTTGACAAATTGAACTTTTAAACATAGAGAGCATTTTAAAAGATATTCCCTTAGAAATGAATTTAGATGCAACATATTGTATACCACAATTCGCTGTGTCCACTTTCATCACTCTAGAGTGGTTCTGTGTCAGTGTGTCAATGTCCCTCTTCAAATTCCTATGTGGGCTCCACTTTCAGTTCATTAACTTATAAAATGAAGAAATAGCTTGGATGCAGTCTCTAAGGTTGCTTTTAACTATCAATTCTATAATTTTAGTATTTCATGCATTCTGAAACTTTCCCTGGTTTGAAGATAAAAATCTCAGGGAAGGATCCTTCTAGAAAATGTTTTTCCTACTTAGCAGAAAAGTTTGAGCTACAAGACATTCTGACTGAAGAGTCACTATCTTGGCCAATTTTTATAGATGTATGACTTCCAAATTTGTTTAAAAGAAATTAAAAGCCTATAAATGCCAAATATTAAAATTTACTACTCCATTACGGGGCTTTTAGTACCCCGCAAGATGCATATTTGCCTGTTCAGACAAGGAGCTAACGCTTTATATAAGTACACATGTTCATATTACTGGGCTCCACAGGATGCCCTTGATGGATACAGTCAAACAAAATTTAGCTCGGTTTTGGTTATAGTTTTAAAAGCAGGAAGTGTGAAGGTCTGTAATGTAGGGTACCATTTAGAACCATTGTTGGTCTCCCAGGTGTTTAAAAGCCTAGCCTGCCCAGGTGGAGGCAAGGTGAGAACGAAAGCATAGCAGAAGAGGTATCCTTTTTTAAGAGATTTATAATATTGATTTTAATAGCATGCCACCTGTCACAGCTACTGTCAGCCAACAGAGGCAGGATATAGCAAGGAGACGTTTCTCATCTGAAATGATGCTCACTTCCAGTCCCCAAACAAGAAACCTTCTGACATAAACAATCCCTTAACTGTTACCAAACTTCGAAAAAAGGAATGTTTATATTGTCCGTGGAGTCTAATTTACTTACGATGTAATAACTGAAAGTATTACAGTAGGCTGCATCTTGGTAATCACAGTACTTTAGGGCAATAGATTGAGTTCCTACTACTACAGAGAGCTAAGACAGGCCAATTTCTAGTAACAATGTACATGAATGAAAATTTTCTACTTAATTTATTTTTAACAGAACAGAAACCTAGAAATGATCCAGGTGCCTTAGTTATTGGAATTTCTAGAAAGTATTGGAAGTTCTAGAAATGAACAGGGATGAAAGACATTTCCTACTCTTTAAGGATGGTTTTTAATGGCAAAATAAAACCTTCCCCTCCTCACAAAGATGAAGAGGAGGAGGCTTCCCAATCCAAATCATTTGCCTTGTGGTTTTGATTAAAATCTGCACACAGGAAACTTCATGTTATAGGAAATATACAATTTGTATAGTGAGTTTCTTATAAATTACAATATTTGATACAAGGTCAAGCAATTTTTCATTTTGTTTAAAATGTTCCAATGATCTGAAATTGCCATCAGCTTGTTTATGCTCTTTGAACTCTCTTCTCCTAAACTCTATTAACATCACCAAACTAAGGATAAAAAAAAGGAACTTTTTTCCTCGAAACAGGCGAGCTAATGCCTATGGGAAAATAACATTCTCAACAAATAAAACCCAGGGGATCTAGTCAGGCAAAGGAATAAATCCTCATCATTCACACGACTTTCAAACTAGTAAACAATACAAGAATTCTATAATAGTTTCTTTTTAACTCACGCCATGTAATGTACAAAGTAAGTTTGTATGTAATGGCAACTCCAGATCAACTTTCCAGACATGAAGATTCAGTGATTAGAGACTTAACTTTAATATGCAAAGTAGAGGGTTGGGTAGACGTGGAGAGGGCGTCGGGATAACTAATCCACACAACTGCAAGTGGAAGTTGAGGTCATTTCCCATCCAAGGGTATATATAAGGCATATGGGGGAATGGTCAGACTACCTGAAAGGAAACCACAAGCTGATTAGTTCCACTCCAAGGGATGGTTTTCAAAAAGCAGTTCTTATTCTTTACCACTGATTAGAAGTCTAAATGGAAGGCTACATATGGTGACAGATATATACATTCAGCCATTACCACAGAAGGGCGATAAATTATCCGGGGTGCCTGCAGAGAACTCTCTAATCCAGTCTTTCAATTTCCACTCTCACCTGTGAAAAGGCCTGAAACTGTATGCCAATGGGTTGTTAATAATGCTCCCTGGAAGGGAGCACGTTGAAACTGTTCCCAAAACTGCAAATCAAGAGACAAAGTATGTGCGTCTACTCCTGTTGAATGGAATTATATATCAGAAGAAAAGACCGTGTCTGCAGTACAGGACCGAGTACGCTTTCATGTGCTCCACGAACTCCATGGGCCCTGGGCAGCACAAAGCTCGAGAGTGCTTACATTTCTTCTCCCAGAAGAATACCCTAACGTAGATGTAGCTAACGGAAACCTCCAAAAGGAAGTTTGTGATATAAAATTTAAAATAATTGTTTTTAAATTTGTAGTTCCCAGATTGGATTTCTACTCTGCCTGCCAAACATTCTCCTTCTTTCTCTGTGGGTTAGCGGCACAAACATGGATTTCATTTGTTTATTGATAGAGGGAAGTGGTGATTCAGCCACTTTGTGCAGATGCCTTCGTTCCCCTAGCTCCCCCCTCCTCTTCCCTGACAGAGCACTGTGAGGTGTGGCAGCTCCTCAGCCAGGAGGGAGGCGGTGCGCAGTGGGGCTGTGACTCGGGAGACCGGGCCCTCGCCTGTGGACTTTGGGCTGCAGCCCAGCCCGCCCCAGCCGCCTCTCTCCAGCCAACACCCTGACCTACTCACGCCTCAGTCCCTGGCCAGCCCCTGCTGCTTCATTTTTCTTTTCCTGGATTCTGATATGGGCTCTGGGCAGCAGAAATGCTACCAACAATGGCTCTTTGTTTTCCACAGGTTCCAAAGGCTCAAATGTTTAAAGTAAGGGAGAATGTTTCATCCTCAAAGGTGTCAAGTAGGGGAGAGACCCTCTTGTAACCTTTCTCTAAAAAGTGTGCAGGTCCATATTTATTTGCTAAAGAAAGATCAAATGTAAGCGTTCCAGAGCTTAGTGCTGCCCACATGCCACTTGTGAGCCATGTAAGTGAGCCCCGTGAGCCTGCCATCCCCCTTCTCTGAGCCCCCTAAACAGCTAAGAAGGCAAATAGAGCGATGTTACCAGCCCTGCCTGCTTCACAGGGTTGGAGCATCAAATGGTCTATGCAAAAGGGCGTTTGATGAATAACTTCCAATTAAATGTACTGCATTATTATTAGCCAGGAGTGGTAATCAAGTCAGGCGTATTTACACGTCACAGCCAAAGCTGTAAGTTTATGCACAGGGAATACGAAAACTGAATGAAGCAAAGAGACAAGGGAAAAAGGAGGAAGGAGTTACAGAGAGGGACACACACGTCAAAGATGGCACTCTCCATTAGTCTGGGTCCTTGCGAGAAGCCCTGACCCTCACCATGCATAAGAAATAAATTTCTTGTGGTAAACATTTCAACGTCTGTTACAACAGCTCAGGTTATTCTAAAACAGATGGTATCCAGATACAGATCACAAAAAAAAATAATGTTGCAAAAAAATATATTGTCAATATTTTTCTATGTCTACTTCCTCCTACTCTTCCTCTTCCTCCCATTTTTTTTTTTTTACTTTAACAGCCTTATCTATCTCAATTTGCAGGGTCTATACCCATTATTGTTGCTACTTCCAGAATTCCAGAGTTCTGCTTAACCTGGCATTGCAATCTATATAAACAATAGCAGCTGGACGTGGTGGCACATGCCTATAGTCCTAGCTACTCAGGAGGCTGAGGCAGGAGGATGGCTTGCACCCAAGAATTCAAGGCTGCAGTGAGCTATGATGACACCACTGCACTCTAGACTGGTGACACAGTGAGACCCCATCTCTTCTAAAAAAAAAAAAAAAATAGCAGAGGAAGCATTAAAACAAATTGCCACTGAACACAGTGTCCCATATGAACATGGCAGCCTGAACCACGTACAACAGAAAACACGAAAAGACACTGAGAAACTATTCTATTTAACAGTTCATAGTTATGTTCTTTCTTTCTATCTTCTGTTCCAGGAGACAAACCTGTGTGCTGGAACCCAAGATGAACTACCTGTCTGTGATAGCCTATGGTCACTCTGATGTAACTCTGTCCCCAAACAGCTTTTAAACACAGTTATTTCTTCAGGGTTTTGTTTCTTTGGCTTGTCATGGTAACTGTTATAGTGACTGAATTTATACAGCTATTCTGGTATGTTGTACCAACACTGCCTCCTACAAGGTGGTTTGCTCCCTCCATCAACAATAATACCGTATTATTATGGAAAAAAATAACAGTTACTCCACATCTCAAAGCACACTCTTGGATCCCAAATAAAATTAAAAATATTTTTATAATTAAGCAGGAATATAATAAAGAAGTAATTAAAGGAATATTTGCTGAAAAAGTTCATGAAAATTTTATACCTATTTTTCTTGAGGCAAAGCTCATATGGCCACATAATTTGCTTCTGTTAGATAATTAGATGATTCATGAGGGGTTTTTTTGAGTAACTGGCAGTATGAAAGAGCACAAACTAGATGTTGAGATCTACAAATAACTAAGAAGGGCTTAATATAAACCATAAATGATAAAGAATAGGATAAGACACAAGAAAGAAGATACTTAATAAAAAAGGTGGTAACATTTAAACCTTATTTGCCTGAAAAACCTCTTGTAGAAATAGGGGGAAAATGGGCTTTGAACAGAAACAGATCTGGGTTCAAACTCCAGTTCTGCCTCCTCCTAGATGTACATTCTTGGGCAAATTACTTGACTAGCCTCAGTTTCCACCCCTGTAAAATGGGTCACAGGGATGGTATGTGAAGTGGTACACGGTAGGTACTTGCTATAAATTGTAGTTATTAGTATATTAGGAAAAGATTTACTTTTGACTTACAAATCCTATCATATTTTCAAGATGAAGTAAAGTTATCAGTTTTTCATCTAAAAGTTTTACAGAGATTTCTCTTCCTAATTCATCGACCACATTGACAGAAATAGCACTGTAAGCTTAACTTGGCTAAGTCTGCTTCATTCATCTGTCAACAAGATTCTAGAGTTGACAATCGTTAAAGGTGGACAGGACAGAACAGGCTACACAACCGCGTCGTGTTTCACACCTCAGAGGGTTCTATGCTACCAACAATAACATCGTGTCTGTCAGTCAAGCATAATTACACGGCTTGATAGACCGGTGCAAATAAAACAGCCACTTAGAATAAGATCTTTTCTGGCTACAATTATAGGACTTGCTTGATTCTCTGACCTGTGAATATTAGAGTGACACTTCCCTTTGGGACACAAAGACAGAAAAAACACATCCCTTATTGACTCTAAAAAATATCAAAACTAGGTGCAAAATTTGCTCCATTTGAAAACCCTGAAATCATTTTGCAAATTTTGATCAAACTCTTTGGTCTTACTGAGATACGGATTTATTTTTAGGATATCCACAGTAGAAGGTACAATTGATGATCATGTAACGCAATGGGGTCAGGGAAATTATTGTAGCAAATACAGTTGTGGCATCTGAGCCAGATGCTTAAAATGCCACATGGAGTCCTTTAGAATAATATTCTAATAAATGTTACCTTTATGAAAAGGAAAATAGAAAAAGTATCTGATATTCACAAAAAACCAAATTATATACAGTATCATAAAATTGTTCCATTGTAGCTATTCATAGCAGAGACTCCTATGGTAGCAGTATCTTTTTGTCGAAATGGATAAGGCTGAGGAATAAGCTGAATTATATGTAGGATCTGATTCAAGTTGTATTTTAAATTATAAATGATCTCAATATGCAAGAATACAGAAACTGACAAAAGAAACACATATATCCACACATCATTCCAGCGGAATATATCCAAGTTTTCCAAAATATATCTGTAAAGATGTAAATGTAAAGTTGCTAAATTCTATTTTATCATTAAGTATAGTTTTGCTTTTCTTTTTCTTATTTTTAATCTTACTTGAGAGTATTACTTCAGGAGGGCAATGAAAAAAGATGACTCTTAGCGACAATGAGAGACAATGAGATCTGCCATTATCCCCTGGGGCATATGATTCTTTGTTTATTTGTTTTAATGAGTGCCCTAATGTCATCTTTTGCACTACTGGAGCACATTTCACAACAAAGTGAAAGTGAATGACAATAAAATACACATCAGGACAGCCGGTTACACTTCATAACCTTTCTGTATACATGAAGCCATAGCACCGTGGAGGCTCAGGGCCAGAAGGGAGTTTGGGGGACTGACTTGATGTGGCTCCGGGCCAAGGACTGCTCACTAGAATCAAGACTAGTTAACCTCCCAGACCACCTCTGTGCTTTACATTTAGAGTACAGAGTAGAGGCAAGGGAAATTGTGATTAAAATGGCAATGTATCCCTTGGTATTTTATCCAATTTCTTATTTGTGGAGATGCTTGAATAATTTTTTAAAAGACACAAAATTAGGACAAAAAATTTCTCTGAAGATAAAATTATAGAAACTGTCAGCTTCAGTTCAGGGAAAAGAAGTGGAAACATATATATACACCGTTGACCCTTGAATAAGTTTGAACTGCATGGGCCCACTTATATGTGGATTTTCTTCTGTCTCTCCTCCACCAACCCAGATAACAAGACCAACCTATCTTCCTCCTCCTCCTCCTCCTCCTCCTTCTCCTCCTCGGTCTACTCAACATGAAAACAATGAGGATGAAAACCTTTATGACGATGCACTTCCATTGAATGAAGAGTAAACATATTTTCTCTTCCTTATGATTTTCTTAGTAACATTTTCTTTTCTCCAGCTTACTTTGTTCTAAGAACACAGTATATAATACATATAACATACAAGATATGTGTTAATCAACTGCTTATGTTATCAATAAGGTCACCAGTAGTCTATTAATAGTAAAGTTTTTAGGAAGTCAAAAGTTATACATGGACTTTTATGGAGCAGGGGTTGGTACCCCAACCCCCCCACATTGCTGAAGGGTCAACTGTACATAAAATTAAAGTAATGCTAAAAATAGGAAGAGTGTGTTCACTAGAAATTGAAATTGCCAGTAATTGGCTATTTCCTCTAAATTACTAAATTGTTGATAAATTTATCATAATAATGCCACTGTTCATTAATATTTATTCAGATGCAAGAAATATACTAGAAATTTGTTATAATGCCACCTGCTCTAAAGCAAAATTTGATAGAAAGCAGATACTTCTTAGAAATCACATATGGAGGTTTAGAAATTAGAGGCTCAAGAGAATTTCATCATATTTTACCCATTAAGGTGCCCATGACATCCTAAGTACTATGCTAAAACTTTATTGTATGAGTAAAGATAGCATAATCAATAAGCTTTTTTCTCTTTTTCACAATTAATGGTTTTTCATCTTATCAAGTGTGAACAATTTGAATTATCTTTCAGTCAGTATGAAAACTCCTGTTTATACCTCATTTTTTGGATTTGATGCAGTTTGCTAAACACATTATAACCTCCTTAAAACGCAGTCAAGTTGGGGCAATATTAATGCTTGTTTTATAGATTAGCCATTTACATTTTTTGGTCATGCTTTTGTTGTATGTAATTATTTATATGAAGGAACATGATCTGACCCATGGCCTGCCAAGCCTGTGTAACAATGGTCCATGTTGTAACAAAATCATAATTCATCAGGAATAGGGATGAAGTGGTAATAGATTTGAAATTAGGCATATCTAATTGAATTTCAACTTTGCAAACCCTCTAGCTGTGCAACCTTTGGTAATTAACCTCTCTGGGCCTCAGTTTCCTCACTGAACAATGGGAATGGTAACATCAGGAGATCGTGTGAGAAAAAAATGAAATTATGCATGTAAAGTGCCTATAATATTGCCTGCCATATGCTAGGGGCTTAATAATACTAGTGCTCCTTTCTTTATATAAATAAGAAAAGCAAGAACCACTGAAATGTTTAAGTAGAGAATTTAGACTCACAGACGGCTCCAGGAAAGCGAGAGCTATATGGTTCTTTACATTTTCAAGGAACCAAAGAGGAAATATTAGAATCCTGAGCATCATCATGAGGCAGAAATGAGATTTAACTGCCTCTTGGCATGGCTAGTACATATTTCACAAAAAGAAGCCTTGAACGCTCTACTCTGGCCATAACCTCTGAAATTTCCTCTGCGTAGTAGTGGTTTGTTACTTAACATGAAGAGGCTTACACATGAAGCCAGAGAGTAAAGGCTCCTAGACCCGGGGCATGCCATCTGCCTAGCATTAAGCAAGAGCTGAAAGTCAGTTACAGAAGCAAAGTCATTTCTAATATGATTTATGTTCCATCCTCGAACGTGGCAGGAAGACTGCAAAAGATATTTGGAAGCCAATGCTTCCTCTGAATAAAGCAACCGAGTATGTACTAAGCCTCTCTCCTTGGACCACGCCGGCCTGTTAGATAAGTTGCCAGTGTGGAGTCTGCGAACCCTGGAGCAAACTGGCTATCTGGGATGAGAAAATATCTTGAGGCCAGTGATCATTGCTACCGTAAATGCACAGTGCAGAGCATAAACACTGGGGTCAGACAACAGATATCCAGGATATTACTCAAAAACACATCTAGCTCAAAGCTGACAAGATAATCTGTTCCTGTGAGCTCAAAGCAGACTGGAATGCTGCAGCTATGACCTACTCAAGGAAAGAAAAAAGAAAGCGAAACTCTCCAAGGGCCCCATCTCAGGCTCTTTTTGCAGGCAAAACTCCAGCAGACTTCAAAGGGAGTGTTGCCTAAGGAGGGGGCACCGCTCCGAGCCCACAGCGGGTATCATTTCCATGATCATGTTGCCATCTACATTTGGTGGACTGGCAAATGCAAATATTTCAGATACAAGTTTAAACAGATGAAAAAAGAAGTGTGAAATAGCTTGGAGATTTTCTTGCAAAAGAAACCTCAGAATTCCAGGAAAAGCATTTAAAATCGGAAGCTTCATAAGTTATTCAAAAGTCCCACGAGGGTAACTGATGTGTGATTGTATAAAAAATAAATGTTTTTTTTAATTGACACATATTGTACTCCAACATATCATATGATCACAAAATTGTGTACTTAAAAAAACAATTTTACAAATTTAAGCACTCTTAAAAGGTCAGTAATATTTTTCTAATTGAAGTATAGACGATATTTTCATGTTTTAACAAAGTTTTAACATACGTGATCCTGATTAATGCGGAAGAGTCAAAAAGCACCGACATACTTACAGGAGGACCTAAGGGAGCAGGGAGGCGGAGAGATAAAAAAAGGGAGAGATGAATTAGTGAATATGAAAATGTTAAGATTAAATAAAAGAGTGGAGCAACATCATAATCATCAGCATAATACATGGGACATGGAAGATATTTAGAATTCAGTGATTCTTAATCTTTTATTTAGGTCATTAGAGCCTTTGAGACCATCTCAGAAACATGCATTTATACCTGCACACAAAATCTTACATAAAATTTCAAGGAATTTTCAGATTCCCTGAGGCCTATCTACGGATTACTGAGAGGTTCATGTATATTTAGTACAGACTGTCTAATTTATCAAAGTTTAGATAAAATATGAATTAGGAGGATCTTTGGTATTTTATGGTAGACCAGTCATAGAGAATTGATATATAACTTCTTGAGTTTGCTAAAACAGCCAAATCAGAAATGTACCTATTCTTTGTTCTAAGAATGTATTTCACTTGACAGTACTGTAAATAAATACATGAAAGACTAAGTTTAGTGTTTATAGAGATTTCTTTAAAACTATGTATTCTTGTCAAGATAGGCAAAGTCTAGGAAAATTTCAATGTTTCACACACCATATACTCAATTAAAACACCAGTTCCAAGTAGAAGGAAGTTGGAAACTGACTTTGCACAAGCACAAAATTTTTACTCTTTTCCTTGAATACTCTTTTGTTGACCCAAAGATCATTTTCATGATTATCTGACTCCACTAATGTTTTATCATTTCCTTTTCCTCAAAACAAGTTTATAAAGCATCCTCTATTATAAAACTTTGCACTTTGTGAAGGGATACCCATACAAGTTTCCAATTATTCAGACTCCACAAGGTTTAAAGACAGCTTTTGAGAATACTCTTTTAAATGTTAAGCAGGTGCTGTGCTCAAATTAATGATTTTCAATAAACCCTTTTTATTCTGACATCTTTTTCAATGCAGAAGAGGAAATAAGAGCCCAAAAGTCACATCAATCTGCTATCTGCAGTTCTTGATAGGTTAGTGCTTCTACTGTTTCAACACTTAGTAACTGATTATTTTTAATTCTGATAAATACTTACAGAAAATACTAGAAAATAACACTTCACAGCATGCTAGAGTCAAGCCTTAAATTACCTTATCTTACAAGGAAGAATTGATGGCCTGCTAAGACCTCATGTGGTCATTTACGGTTTTGAAATCTTAAATTTTATTAAACAAGTAAAACAGTAAGTGAACTCATTTATACAGATTACCTTGGTTTCAAGAAAATTTTTTAATTTGAGTTTTCTGTTTGACTTTGCAATAGAGATTTGGCCTGAAAGCAAAAATTTACTGGGAGTCAGGACAATTGGTTCTATTTCAAGTTCTGCTCATAAAAAATTGCATGGCCTTGACGAAATCACCTGACTGCTTTGGGCCTCCATTTCCTCAACTACAAAATGAAAACTCGGGATTGATTACTAAGGCTCCTGTCACCACTAAAGTTCTATGGTTATACAAGAAGGATAAGAGTTCCCAAATTTTGAAAAGAATGAGAGTAAAAGCATGACAAAATTGTGCCAGTTGGATAAAATAATAATAAAGCTCTCCAAGACATGTGGCCCAGTGTCCCAAGGCAGATGTTTCTGCAAAACACCTATGTTTACTGGCCACCTACAGAGATGAAAACATTGGGGATGTGGTACTGGGTGCAGCTAAGAAACCCTCTGCCGTACACAGAAAGGACAGACTTAACCTGACCCAGTAAATAAGCCAAAATGGGTGCCAATGGTTACTAAACTGTAATTAATTAACAATATTTTGCAACCTTCTCCTTCTTACACTTTGATGGAAGTGAGGAGCAGATAAAAAAGAATTCTAGGTCTAGCAGAGAAGATTTAAAGACACACACTACCTCCAACAAGACAATATTATCATTAATTAGCAGGAACAGATGCGGGAACCCAACCCAAACACGAATGACACAGAGCAGCTGAAAGAGACACTTACCAGATTCTCCTCTTCGGCCCCTCTTACCTCGTTTCCCCGGAGGGCCTGAAATACAAATGATAATGTTTTCAGTGTCCCTTTAACCATTTTTTCTGGTTCCAAAATGGCTCGTAAATAATTTCCATATATTTTCTCACTGTCTTAAACTACCAACTTCAAGATAGGGGCCAGATATTTGTAAAGGTCAGTATTGTCTTTAGTGTTTCAGGAAAACTCTTAAGCATCATTTAATTATCAAAGCTGCTCTAGATATCTAATCATTAGCGTTACTTAAGAACACTAACGATTCAGAATTGTTTATCCTGCTCAGATATCATCAATAAAGAAAAGTTTTGCCAAGAAAATTGGTGGTGTTGAGATTTTATGTTTCTTAGCAATATTTCGTTTCTGAAGGTTTCAGTATATTAATAATTAAAAGTACTAAGTCGAAACGACTATAGTTTCTCTTCATTCATGTCCATCATGATTTCTTTGAAAATATTTAGTTAGCAGTTAGTTAAATGTAGATATTAGTAATAGAAATAATCTTTACAGATATTTCTATTTTATTAAGTGTGACTATATGGACTTTCTCTAATTAAGAACCACCTGAATAAAATCACAATCCTTTTAATTGGACAGTGTTCAGGTAGTAACTACAGGCCTCATTTTTCTACAGGGACTGGATCATTACTGTCATTGAACAAATAGTCTTTATGATGATCCCATTTTAAAAGTAGAGAAAAACCTTTTTTTTTTTTTTTTTTGAGTGAGTTGCCAGTAAAGACCACCAAGCTAGTATGTGTCTGACTTAGCACAAGATTCTAGACATTCATGGCTTTCAAGCCATTATTCTCAATTATATAATTTCTGTCCTCATTTCCTTGGGTAGGAATAGCTTCCACTGAATTATGGTTCAGGCAAATAGAAGAGAATAACTAGCCCACAATGAAAATTGAAGTCTTATAATATTTGCTAGGAGGAAAAGGCCAAGGAAAATACTGAACTGTTTGGTTTTAAAGAATGAGCTGCTAAGTAGGACTGATGACTTCCAAACTCTAGAAAGTTCAAGACACAAGCTGCACAGGTCTTAGTATCCAGCTGACTTTCAACGTGATCCGAGCTACCACCTTCCACATGGAAATGCTATCATGAGAAATAAAAAAAAAAAATCAGTGGGGCAGTTAGTTTCCTCCTAAACTCTTACACAGAATAAGTCTGACCATCTGTGCTTTGTAGGAGGTTAAAAAACAAGCAATAAAATCAATTGAAAATATTAAAAGCAGCTTTGCAGCAAGGTCCAAAACTGTCAATAGAAAAATTCAGATTTCTTTCTATATTCCGGAATAAAGAGGTGTTTTCATCATATTCAAGGTATTTTGGGCCGGATATAGAGCAGAAGGAGGATCATATAAATAGATAAATAAACCCAGGGGGACACTAATAGGTACGAAAAATATACATTTGTACACCAGCTAAACACATACACACATTGACATTCTGATGTATGCAACTTCCTTAAGACTAGGAATTATATTTTTTCTATTACGACATCACTTAAAATAAGAACTATTTACCAATTACTATATACTTACAAAGTCTGTAGTTCACACGGTAGAAAAATTAATAGAAGCCATTGTTGATAAGTTTATAGGTGAGAATTTTCTAATATTGAATACAGAAGTTCTAAGGTTGAACTTATACTTCAAGTAGCAAGCAAAAATAATTCACATTAAACACACAGAAGGAGAAGCTCAGGAATATTTAAAGATAAAGCGAAAATGTCAAAAACTACCAGAGGGAAAATAACACAGTGGAAAGTGCTTTGACTGACTGTGTCTCATCCACAACAAAGGTGCCAGAAGGAACCAGTCCTGATTTTTATGACATGTCTTAGAAGCCTATAATTATTACTTATATATTGGAAATTAGGCTATTTGCCATTTTACCCTTGAAGAATGTTTCTTTTAAAGAATAAAATTTATCAAGGAAAAACAATAGATTGCACAAATGTTTAAAAAAAACTTAAAAATATTTAAAAGATAATGGATTATGAAAAATGACTAAAGAAGCAATGATATCTTTGGAAGAAAGCAAGAAACAAAGTAAGAATATTTCTGAACATGTCTGCAAGCTTAAAGAAATGAATCAAATGCCATAGAAAATCTGCTTGTTAGACAGAGAATCGAAGAACAACAGAATGCAAGGAAACTGAAAAGACATTTGGCAAGACAGATGTCTATTGAATATAGCAGGGTTTTACAAAGAATATCATAATATTTGAGAGAGAAGATGAGGCTAAACCAAGTTATGAGAAGATGGGAATCTAAACTCTACTGAATTTACAAAGCAAATACTGACTTCAAGAAAAGCATATTATAATTGTTATAGGAAACAAGACTACAGGGAGCATTGCACTGAGCTCAGTGAACTAATAAATTATACAAAACTCTCATAAAGACACAGGTAAAGATCTTACCTATAAAGGGAATAAATTTGGGTATATGCATACACAAAGAGTGCAACGCGCACAATCCGAGAGATGAACACGCTTCAAACTCGGACTTGGGGGGGGGGGCAAGGGCAACATACGTGACCTAAACATCTGTACCCCCATAATATGCTGAAATAAAAAAAATAAAGGGAATAAATTGATGTTTGAAGAAGTCTACTGGACAGCTAACATTATTTGATCTTGCTTCTGAATTTAAGGATAAAATAATAATAATAAATGAAATGGATGGGATGGATTTGACAAAGGACAGCTGGCAGATCACCAGAGTGAGAAGATAAAAAATAAGAAAAGACAAATGATAGATGTTACCCAGACAAAACTGACATTAACGATAGTTGAAAAAGATAGTGACCATTTCCATTCCAAACTGAGTAATGAAGTGTCAGCCAGACATGAGCTGTATGAACAAACACAGAAGCTGGAACATGACTTTTATCCACTGAATTTAACCAGATCCTTGCAACAGAAATTCTCAGTGAAGTCTGTTGCCAGAAAGACATGACTCTGCAAAAGAAACTGGTTGAAGAATATGAATGGGAAAAGCAGCAGCAGACACTATCCACGACAGAGAAAGTGAAAACTTACAAGCAAAGAATTCATTCAATGAAGAATGAATTGCAGAAAACAGAGAAACTTCAAAACCAGATTATTCTTCATGATTTGAAAATTCATGACAATTGGTACCGCTCATGCTTCAGAGTGAGTTCTTGCTAACTTTGCAAAGAGATGATGCAAACTGTCAGCCTGAGATAGAAATTTGCCATAATGGTAACACTTTAAAGACTAGTAACTATAAACCCAACTGCAGACCAACCCAGTTCATCAAATAACATCATAGCAAGGCCTCTTAAACCAAGCCAGTTCTTTTGGTCCACAAGTAGGGTGTTTGAACACTCTACTCCTCACTAATGATATACCCAGCTGTGATAAGGCTCTTCTCTAAGGTTAGATAGGTGCTTAGAAGTAAACATATGCCTATTTATGGGCCTTCACATGGTCTTGAGGATGGGTGGTTATTGGAGGTAGCTGGATACCCTTACCAGATTCATCAGATGAATTACCAAAACCTGTCAATTCTGCTCCTATTACTTGGATCTGTTTACTTTTCTCTCCTCCTATTAGTATTTCAAGGCTGAGCTCAAACATAACCTTTCTAGGGATTTTTCACAGGTATTTTATTTGTATTTTGAAATATTTTACAAGCATTTACAATTAAACACAATAAGCATTTAGAGAAAAGTTTCAGAATTCATAATTGGGTGGATATTTTGGTTTGGTTTTGAACTCTCGCTTTCTATTTCAATACACATTTCTGGGTACGTCTGCTTTTTGGAGAGCAGGTATCATGCGGATAGAAAGCAAAGGGCAGGCTCATGCCCTGGGTGATTGTACTTTGGTGTGTTGCCATGAAAACATAAGAATAGGGAGAAATGTAGCCATCTGATTACCAGAATGACTTAATGGTCACTAATGACGCAGATCATTAGAGAATTAATTCCTGATTGAATGAAGGAGACAATGAGTGTATATATATATATAAAGACACATACTAAGTGCTCAATAAATGTTGGCTCCCTCTTTTGCTTTATTTACATTTTCTTTTTAGTCAATAGTGATTACAATATATTTGAGTATTCTAATATAATGAAGAGAACACGGAACACAGAGTTAAAAGACCTGTAGATTTTTTTCCTACTGTGTGAATTGAGCTGTCAATTTAACCTCTTTGATTTTAATCTGCTAAAATATCTGGTAATTAATACTAATTATTCCACATTTATCTGATTATTGTGAGGATGAAAACTGTAAAGTGCTATTACATATACTAAATGACTGTTTCCTTCAACTTTCATTAATGCATTGAAGCTTATAAACTATTTCCATGCTATGTTGCTGTCATATCCATCAATAAAAATAGTAAGACTTCTAAACAATTTGATGCACCCTAATAAAAAGCTGAAACTCAGACATTTCACCTCCAGAGGCATAGGGATCTTTTAAGTGCATTAGAGAAAATATCATAAAATACTTCAAATGACAGTAAATATTCCAAAAAACAAATACTCTTATTCAGAATTCTGGAGGCAGAAAAAGGGAGATAGTAAGGCAAAGGAAAGAGCTGGAAATTGAACCTGTGGTCAGGGAGGGAAAGAGTAAGAAGCAGTTTGCAGATGAAGCTCTCCTGGCAGACGCATGCTGCGCTGGGGGGCTGGAGGAGAAATGTGTGCAGCCCAGGCTGCTCCTCCACACCCAGTGATCCCAGGAATAGGTCTCCAACAGCTGCAGCTGGCTCTCAGGAAGGAGAAACCTGTCTGAGCACAGAGGAGACAGATCATCCTTTCTGAACCAACCTCCCCCATCCTCCAGCTACGTCCAAATACTAAACCAGGTTTACCTTCAGATCTTCTGGCTTAACCTTGCAAGTAGGCACAGATTAATTTCAGAGCCTCACCCAAAGTCCTCCCACCTGTTTGCTTGCTTAATGCTTGAAATTCCTTCAAGATGGACCAAAGCCTTTCATTCCACAATTAGAAGTAAAAGGCTTAACCAGCAAATATCGAGTAGAAGCAGAATATTAACTAAAATGTATTCTCTCCATGCTCATAAAATGTCTGTACTACAACATACCCAGGAGGTCCTACAAGCCAAAGGGTTTACACCTGGACGATCAGAGCAGTTCCAGTTTGCCAAACTGGATTGCAACCATTTGAAGTAAAAGTTTCTTGGCTAAAACAAGCTTATAAGTGATTCCCACTGTTGCAAATATAAATTGAGACCAAGAGAGATAAAACAACCTGTCCAAGGTCCCACACAGCAGATGCTAGCTTCCTGATGCCAACCTCAGTGCTCTTAGATGCACCACGCTGCCTCTCATTTTTGAATTCGCATTCCACAGCTGAGGTGCTGGACACAACCAGCACAAACTTTCCAAAATGTTCCATTTCACCAATGGCCTGCTTTGTTTTCCATAATATGGCTACTTAGGCAGATGCATTATTGATCCTTGTGACAGTCTCCCACCAGACCGGAAGCTCTTGAGGGCAGGATTCTCTAGTTCATCCTTGTATCTCTAGCAACAGGCATGAAGCTGATCACTTGCTGAAACTTTAAAGGAATACTGCCCGTGGGCTGCTTCTTGCATGCCAGCATTATTTAATAACACGTTAGTGTTTTGAAAAATAATTTTTAAATTGGTTGAGTTTCTATTCCTGCAGAGAGAGGACAATGGACCAAAATTGCCTTCTAAAACTTCTTCCGAGTCATCTCAATGTAAGTTTAGTTTTAACTGGTGCAAGGTTTAAATGAAGCATTTCAAGTTTATGCAAGAATTAGTTGATATTTATAAATTTTATAACTAGGAAAAAATGACCATATTTATGAGACAATTGGAGACTCTCACAAGATTATACTGGAAAACCACTGAACTTAAACAACAAAAGAAAGGGATTTCCAAACCAAGTGCAATGAAACATTTTCTGGGCATTATGCAGATGCTTTGTTTCCAGAAATGGAATTCCAGCAAATGAGGGGTTGTCTTTATTGCTGTTTTTAATATTTAGATAATAAATATAGTAGAATATTCAACAGAAACTGTTCAGGACTACAAATAGCCTGATGTTGCAGCTCATTGACTTTAATGAGGTCTGATGTGGCACAGTTGTTATTTCTATCATTCTTTTCCCACACATAAAGTGTTTCATTATTATGGTACTAGAATGTTGTACCCCATGATCCTACAGGGGATTTATCATGACAGCTTTTTTTACTTGTACTTGTAGAGAAGGGGGCTGTAAGATGTCAGAGAAGCAGGGGTTGGGAAATAGGAAAGATGTGGGTCTTTGTGAGATTATATGCTATACGATCAGTGGTTATTATCTCTACAATGTAATATATTAACATGAAAAAAACGTTAGTTACCAAGCTTGCAGAAAAAAGTTTTAAATGAGTTTTCCTGATTACGTGTTTCTAATAGAATCTAGACTGGTAGATCTTGTAAAGGTAAAGAAAATTTTTAAACTAACAAAAAAAAATAACAAGTTCAACAGTTGAATGTAGTTTTTCACATACTCAACAAACAAAATAATGTTCATTTTTAATTTATCAGAGATTGAAACAATCTTCCTCATGGAAAACGAAAAAACAAAAAGTGGGCTATAGAAACGAGGATTTGTTTTCATTAATGGCTTTGGAACGTCTCAAGCTTTTGCCAAATTGCTGGTGGATGAATTAAACACAGCAGCACCACATATACCACCACCCATATGTAAATGGCCCGGATTTTTTTCTAAGCTGGTGCTAAACTAATGATGTAGCATGCCTGTTCCCCAAATTAGCACCCAGTGGTAAAAATCGTAATCATAACAGAACTGACTCGACACTGAAAATTAGTGATGGAAAAGGAGTAAACACAAAGGCAAGATGAAGCAATCAGAGTACGAGCAGGAGGACTTCGGCAGGAAAGGACAACATGGAAGTCTGGATCCAATGAACTCAGGGCACGAGTATACTAAAGCAATCCGTGCAGGAGTGAGAAATAAGATCGCTGTCCACGGAAGAGGGAAAACGTGATGAGCCCATAGTATCAGGGGGTATTTTTAACACTTGGCACATAAGTAAATATTAGTTAAATGGATGCCTTTTTTTTTCTTTTTTTCTTCTTTTTTTTCCCACTAGACCACCAGGGAGGATGACTTTTTTTTTAAAAGCTGAAATAACAATAACACTTTTGTAGTATTTCTTCTGGTTAAAAACAAAAAATGGCAGAGTGCAACTTTTGAAATCAGCTGTAAGGAACTACTATTTGAACTTACCTCTTCAACAAAGTAACTATGTGACTTTGGACAGATTAACCTCTTAGAACCTGTTTCCATATTGACAAAATGTAGATAATATCCACCTCAGACTTGTTCTGAGCATCAGATGAGATGTTTTACCTGTGAGGTACCTGGCACACGGCAGCTGTGGAGACACACACGCGTCTATGCTGCAAGGCACGGTCACATAAAGGGAGGTGCCACACAGGAGATTTTAGTCTTTGAGACTTGACCTTGATGAATCAGAAAACCAGGCGGAAAGAGCACCTTCTAGACCTTTTCTGTCTGCAATCCAGCCTTCACAAAGTTCCCGGAGCAGCCCGTCTTTGCTTACAATCCCATCACTGCCCCCGGCCCCTACCTCACGGCCTTGTTGCCACATCGGACCGACAGCGCAGCCTGAGGCAATGACCATGGACTCTGGAGCTCATCCGCCTGGCTTCCGATTGTGGCTCAGCCACTTGCCGGCTCTCTGTGCCTCAGTTTCCTCATCTTCGAATCAGGTAAATCATAGTGTCTACTTCATTTTTGTGACGATGTTACCAACTGATCCACTTAGAAACACGTCTGACACAGAGTGAACATTCTTTGAATGTTACCAATTGTAAGTATTTTTCACATTTCTGAATTTCTCATTTGTCCACCACCTCCTTTGCAAATGGTGACTTCCACATATTGGGTTCTCAGTGTTGGCTCTATTCTCAGAAATAAATCCATTACCTTCCTGTCAAAACAGTTTCATGGCTTTTAGGATCTGGGCTATGATGACACAATTGTTCATTCACACAAGCTAGAAATATCAAAGTAATTTTTAGTCCTTTCCTCTCATTTCTCAGAAATTCAGTGTTTTCTCAATTTTTTCTTTGAAATAACTCTTGCATATCTCTTTCTTTTCATTTCCATTGCTAATGCTACAGTTTGGGTCCTTGCTCTTTAGCTCTGAATTCGTACCGGTCTCTCAAAGCCATCTGCACACAACTACTCTGGTAATCATTTTAACCTATTTTCATCATGCAGTTCCCTTGATCAATAAGCTTTCATACTAAATATGGGAGGAATTACTTATTTATTGGCCCAACACATAAGGTTTTCTCTAATCTAACTAATCCGCCCCCAAATCTCCATACTGTATTAAAGAGTCTCTTTTGCCTAATCCCTGGTCATTCATCATTCTTGTCCTCTCCTTCCTTAAATTTAATTTCAAGAAGATATAATACAGGAGTGACAATCCTTTCTCCTTAGCCATGTATTTGGCCTATTTTTCTCCTCTAGTCTTTTCTCCACATACCCATGAATTGATTCTTGTTGTGATATAAATTCTGCCCTGCACTATCTTTCAATACCACTACCACTTTAATACAGTTTAATTTTAATAGAGTTGTTAAGTAAAAGTACATAATTTTTTGTACCTTTATGCTCAGTTTCCTAAATAGGAGTAGGAATGACATTTCATACTTCAAAGTATACGTTTAAGGAGGAGCTGCTATTTGTCTATTTAAGGAATGAATTTGCCCGATGCTATGATGTATTTGGAAATGTCATACGTATGAAAAGTGCTCTATAAAATGTCAAATTATCTTGTTAAACTAACTGAGAAAAAATGCAGCGCAGGTTAGGGTAATGGTTGGCCTCCCATAGACAATGCTAACGTAGGTGATCTTCACCAGAAAATCAAGTCCCATTTGGCCATTAAAAATGATACTTGAAATCTCCTAACCTCCCCCACGGAGTTTCATTGCCTCCTTCAGAATAAACACAGTTATTTCCTCACAGTTAAATCTCAGATTCATCCTGACAGGAAAATTCCCTAGAATACAAAAACATTATGAGTAGATTTCTATGAATAAAATGTTTCCCCATATGATTTCGTAATAATTCTAGCACTTGCATGCTGCTATATCCATCACACAGCAAGCAAACATTTTCCAATGAAACTGCAGAAGGGCCAATCCAAGACATACAATTTTAACTTTAGAAGTTGAATTTCTTTTCTATGTTGTGTAGGAACTAACACAGATGTTTTTTTTAAATATGAAAAGCCTTTTATTTTGGTAGACACACATTCTTATGCCCTTAAATAACACAGAAACAAACAGCAAAATTTTGTTGGCTTTCCATCTGTCATCGTTTGTACTAACAGATATGGGAACCTCAAAGCATGCCAAGGTTCAGACGTGTGTCAGGGGCCCAACTACAAGTGCCAATCACCCTTAAAGGACTTATGAAAGACCCCTGATAAAGTAGACCAGACACTCTGGAACTAACTATTAGGGGTGAAAGGTCAAGGGTTACAACCCTAGGTTATGAGGAAGAGGGTAGTTTCAAAGCAGAATTGGAGTTCTTTTATTTTGCTACTTGACTATCACAGGAGTTTTTCATAAAATAGGACAGTTTTAAAACATGGCATTTTATTATGATATCATGTAACATTAGAGGGAAAACCTTCAAGGAAAAAATTAACTGTAGTAAATATAAAAAGAACTGTGATGCTTCGAAATGGAATTAATACTATGAAATCTATTTTATGCTCCTGACTAAAATGACCTGTTTTTAATGTGCCAATAGCTGGCTCATTAGGTGTCTTTCAAGACACAAAAGAAAGTGTCTTGAATAAGACAACTGTACAACATGATTAAAATAAATTTCTTATACAAAGAGCTTTGTGTAAAATATGTTCAATAGAATAAATCTTCATTAATAGTGACTTTCCATATCTATATTTGAGTGGGAACAAAAATGAGAAAATTAAGATCTTAATCCATTTTGACATGACCTATATTTCATCTATATGCATATTTGCGAATATGTATGACTTAATCAGGTTTAATCATTCCCCATATTCAGCCTCATCACACAATCATTGTTAAACAATCCTTAAATTCTACTGGTAAGCTTTGAAGTTAGTTAATGCTCAGCATGAAAAAGGATTACTATAAATAAAATACATCTCCTAGACACCTGACTAAATTTGATAATTCCCTGAATATTTTATACTGAGATAAAAGTGGGCATAACTAAAATAGTTCTTGACTATTATCATATTTTAAGTAAAGGATAGCCATGTATGCCTTACGGTATCGACACTGTATATGTATGTATATGTTTGGTTTCTTTCTCAAAAGACCTCATGATTTTGTGAGAGATGCAAGGCCTAAAACAAAAGCAAAACAAAAACAATTAAAGAACAACGTTAGCCAGTATATAATACAGTGTTACACCGCAAATGGCACTGGTCATGCCACAGTTAGTCATGGAAGAGAGTTGAGAAAAGCTTGGCATAGACATGAAACTTTAATTTGACTTAAAAGAGTAGATTAAAAAGAGGATTTGGAATGTTTCTAACACAAAGAAACAATAAATGCCTGAGGTGATGGATACCCCAATTACCCTGATTGTATGCCTATATCAAAACATCACATGTACCCTATAAATATGTATAACTATTATGTACCCACAATAATTAAAAATAAGAAAATTTTTAAAAAGAGAATACGGTAGAATATAAAATAAGGCATAAACAGACACAGCTAACTATGTGCTCTGCAGCTCACCATGAGCCTACCATCACTGGAACATGAACTTTTGTTTGAAATAAGGTTGGATAAGTATAATTGGTCCAGGCTATTGAAGGCCTCAAATGGTAGGAGAAGAAGTTAAGAAATTCTCCAATAGGTAATAAAAAGCAAATTAGATAGAGTAGTAAGATAATGACATGAAGAAAGTGGATTGTGAGGACTAACCTGGAAGAGTAGGGAAGTCAATTATGAGTCTCTTACAAAAGTTAAGACATGAGGTAATAAAGGACCTAGTTACAAACGGGGACAGAAAGAAGATACTGAAAGTAATGTTTGATAAGAAGAATCAAACTTGGAGGTTTAATTGAATATAGGGGGAGAACAGAAGTTGAAAGTCAAAGATGTTCTTTAAGGATTTGAGTCTTATAGAATTAAAAAAGTTGGTGGTACTATTTACACATGTTGGGTAGATTAAACAAAATGTCCCTCTAGCATTAACACAATAGATGTCAACCTTGGGCCTTGGAAACAGTATCAGAATATTGGCATTTGATATGAATTAGATCTTCTGCACAGTCTCCATTTCCTCTTTTAAGACAAGATGCACAGACGTTTACAAGTGAAGGTGCAAGCCCCAGAACTTGGAAAACACTGGCTCTTATATTTGGACATCTTGGGCATTCAAGGTCAGTTTTGTAGGCAATTACAAAATTCTACAAGTAAATGGATAATAACTTGGTTTAATATTACAGAATCTATAACAACAAATCACCAAACTGAGGCCAAACCTACTAGGGTTGTTTGTATCTTTCTATTGATTCCCTTCAAAATATGAGAAATCCTTTTCAATATTTCCACTCACATACAGTGACTTAATTCAGAATTTCCATCAGTGGAATATTGATTTGAATCATTTGTGAAACAAAGAGACAGCAGGAACAGTGGACAGAGAACTAGAGACCTCCTAATTAATAACCTTGCTGCCTTAAGTTCTATAGAATCTTAGACTTCTTATCTATAACATGAAAGGATTGTACCCGAGCTCTAGATTGCCTTCCAACAATATGGTTCTATGAGAAGCAAAACAAAATAATTAATTTCCTAACTAACTGAACGCGCCTGCTTTCTAGTACCTATAAAAGTTAGGTTCATCAAAGTAAACACAAGAATGCCAGCCAAGCCATTAAGTGGGTATCATATCGGCAACCACCGTCTTGAGGAAGTAAAGGGTAGAAGGAGAGCGATGGTGTATCAAATGCAATGGTGAGGAGGTCAGCCAGAGCCCAGAGTCCTTCTGGCTTTTCAGAACTGTGGCAAGAACTCAGGAGCGGTAATGAATGAGAGCAACACACTCTGCTCCCTTAGGGCTCGCTAACCCCTCGGACTGATGGCTGCAGCTGAGAAATTCCAAAGGGATTGAGGAGGGGAAGTGCCCGGGGCATGATGCAGGCGCACAAATCCCCCGAGTCCTGATCGTTCTGCCTAAGTGCACATGATCACCAGGCACAGTTGCCTGGTCTTGCCTCACGCTCGGCCTCCCTCGTGAAGACATGGAAGGACTGTTTGGGAGGAGGAACACTCCTGCCCAGTTGCAGCACAAGTCGTGATAGATCAACAGCCAGTCTTTGTTCAGTCACGTCCATTCTCATCTGACCAGATCAGTTCTTCGTTCCAGAAGAGTGTGGAGAACTGTCTTCTACAGTTACCTGACAGAAACCTTTTGTTGTGTTTGTGGTGCTATAAAATATTGCTGCAGTAACCCAAAGAACACCAACTGGCTTGTAAAAACCTTTCCTGTGCTTTATCTGTGTGTGTGAATGTGTGTGTTTAAAGAATAGATTTCTTCTCCCTTAATTCTATTTCTTACTTCTATTCTATTGGATGAAACAACCAACAATATCTAATATTAATTTAGAGGAAATAATGCAAAGAGAACTATGGAACAACTTCTATTTTTGTTTAAAGACTATCTTCAGTGTGGTCATTAGGCCTAGATTTTGAGCCAAGATTGACAAGACCTTCTTTATGATGACAGATTCGAGTACTCATTGTATGACAAGGTTTTTTCTTTCACTGCAGCAACCAATGATGAAATGCAATATGGTCAGATTAAAGGTGGTACATAACTACCCTTTTGCTGGAGTAACATCTTTGGTGAACCCGCACGTGCTCAGTCATTTAAATCCATAACCTGAAGCTGAGCAGAGTCCCATCAAAGTCTTCTTTACACACCCACCTGCCCTGGGGTGGTACATACATCATTTGAAGCAAAGCTTAGTGACAGCTGCAGAAATGTACTCAGTGAAGTTAAAATAGACAGCAATCTAGAATAATGGTGATGGAAATACACGGACATTCATTTTTAAATGAATTAAATGATCCCTCCAAATCCAGAGCTGATTTGCAGCTGGTATACACGTCAGCACTACCACACTGGTTATTAGTCAGTGTTGGAAGCACCCCTCCCCCTAAGTGCCTCCCTTCCTAATATCTGACCATCTTGGCCCCTTCCCTGGAGGCCCCTGGAACTCCACACAAAGTGGGTACTAAAGGGGGAAATACATGCCAACAGATCCCGAAATCTCTGTTCCAGCATTCAGGCTGGCGTCCATTACGATTTGTTGGTGCCTATACCATACTGCTTGGTCAATATTTTGAATACCAGCCCGCCTACCTCTCTCATCATTATAGCACTTATCACATTGTATTGCAATTACTTCTTTACAAGTCAGCTTCTATCTACTACTCTCAAGCACCTGGAGACAGGGAACCAGTCTAATTCATCTTTGAGCCTTAGTGCCTAGGATGGTGGTAGTCTTAATAGATATTTGGTAAACTTAAGAATGAATGAACCATAAAAATCAAATTTCATCATGTCATTTTGATAATATAACATTTTCAGATAAAGATATTCTCATTCTTACACAGTATTTGTGATTTCTCATAAGGATTTTCCTGTAGACACACGTGGCATTTAAATTTGCATTGGCTTTCACATGGAAAGACAGCAAGAATGAACTAAAAATCCCAAAAGAGAATTCTTTTGATAGTTGTGCTTTTTGTCTTATCCCTATGACTTTCCCATGGAAGTATAAAAGGGTTTAAAGGAGACCATCCTGAGTAGAAAAATATCAACATTAAAAAATTCTTTCATCTGACTCATTACGGAATCATCTTTAGAACTTACATTCTTCAGATATCCACACTTCTGGAATGTGTACAATTGCTGAGAGACTCCATTGTGCCTCCCGAGTCCCCTACCCGACTCCTTTAATGGGCAACCTCATCATCTAAACACAGTGTAATTCTTTGACTTTCAGGGGAAAAAAATACTGAAAATATTTTCATCTTCACAGCATTTTAAAATTAGAACCAAAGTGTTTTTTTTCATATTTCCAGTGGACAATGTTTTGGTGCCAGACACAAACCTAAGTTTGGTTTCATCAAGTTGAGAACCATTTAGTACATCAGGAATCACGGTAGAAAAACTTCTTTTTGGGTGAATATATTCTCCATCTCTTGGTGAACAATTTTTGTTTTCTTTCCCAGGGAGTAGTTTATGTGCTATGTTTAGGCCACACATGGAAGTAGTATCTCTCTCGTGAGACTGCCTTTGGCTCATGCTGATTTTTTTGAGGCCAAGATTATGGTAATGATTTAAGGAGGAAAAGCAGCAAAATGGAATAGGAGGAAAAGATGGAAGAAAAGGGATCAGAGAGGTGAAAATTTTTCCCAAATTAATTCAAAACAATTAAACTGTGTCTTGGGAAATCGAGAGGCTCAGATCTCAAAACCAAAGACACTGGGATAGTGTCTTCATCAGGGAATCAATACTGGGTATTCTGTAGCCTGATGCACCAAAGGAATGTCAAAGATTCCAACAATAACCTAAAACCAATATTTTGTCTTCTAAGTTCAGGCCCCATTCCACACAATATCCAGAAGTCCACTAGGGTGTGTGCCATTGCTTTTGGTGGCTCCTCCAAGGCCAGCTGTGCATGTCTCAGTAGCTTGGAAGCTGGCCAGTGTAGTAAGCCCCATGCTGGACTTGGAAAACTAAGCCCCTCTCTTATTGCTTTTTCACAGGTGGGACACCTGCCCTTTTCTTTTATCGAGGTCTTTCTAACGACATATTAAAGGCTCCCCAAACTCAACACAGCATTTGGATCACTATATTTGAATGAAAAAGATAAATGCGACAAAGAAACAGGAGTAATGAGTAAGCACGATATTTAGTCTAAGCACCGGGTGCACATGCAACAGATTTATCATTTCTGACAGCCAGAAAGGGAGGGTGGGAGGCAGGGGAAGGGGAGAAAGAGAGAAACAGGGAGGGAAGAAGTAAACAAACTTAGGATAAAAAATTTTTTCTTTTTCAATTTGTCAAAAAGAAGCTTACTTCTAAATCTCCGGCGATGACTCTGATACATTCCTACACAGTGGTTTCTTACTGAAAAGCAGCAGCACGGCTGAATGAAAAGAGCCCAGGTTTGATGCTCACAGATCTGGACTAGAACTGCATTCCCACTAACCATGTGGTTCTCTAAATGTGACTTGACTCTCTCGGTCTCAGTTTCCTCGTCTATAAAATGGAAATGATAAATGTGACCTCACAAAGTATTCATTTATTCAAAAATATTTAGAGAACTTCTTACAGCCTGGCTCTAGGTTTGGTGGTAAACTTCAAACAGAGGAAGGATGCACAGGGCGTTTGCAATGGAGTTTACATACAACCAGGGAGACGGACGGCAAACAAGGACACCAGGAACATGTTATGTATTTATCTATCATGACAAGTCCTGTTAAAGGTATAGTTAGGTCCTCTAAGAGGAAATGATTACGATGAGGAAGGAGATGATATATGAAAAGCTTAGGCTATGCCACATATTAGGTACTCAAGAAAAAGGGATTCCTTCACCTGATACTTTAACCACTCCAAAGAATTTAAAGATTTTAAAAATATCTAATATTTAAATCCTTTTAAATTACATAAAATATGACAATATTAAATTTTAGACTTACCAGGAAACTCTTGCAGACCTGCCAAAAGAGGCAATTTAAAACTGATGATACCTAATTAGTTTTAAAGTAGGATTATCTTTCACGCAGATGACGCGTGTGACTACAGCTAAGAGGAAGATGGGACGGCAGAGAAGCAGGACGCTCAGCACAAACCCCTCCTGGGCCCCGTGTGGATGAAACGTTCACATCCATCACGGCTCTGTTTTCTTTTCAGGGAGAAAAACAAGTGAACTGGGATTGTCCAGGAAATGTAGAAGCTGCTAGACTCTAAACATTTAAAAACTCATTTTATTTATTCATACGTGAGATAGGCACATGCTACTTATTTTAAATAGCTAAATTTTAAAAGATGGAATTTTTAAAAATAAAAGCAAGATAACTATATAATAATAAATTTTGAAAACTAGTGCCCTTATTATTTTGAAATAGAAATTAAAATTAAAAAATAAAGAATAAAAGAAAAAAAAGAAAATTGGGAAAAGCACTAATAAAAAAAAAAAACCTTCATTTCCCCAACACAACTATTATTTGACTTCAGTGTATTTTCATGACCATATATTTGGTAAGTTTGTTTTATATACATTTTTTCTTTTTTTGTTACTTAATCTCACATCATAAGCACTTTCCATATTGTATCAATCTTCATAATCATTATCTTTAATCATATTTGGTTAAGTAGATGTTTCATTTTAGAGTAAGTAACATAATCCATGATCCTGATTTTACTGTTGAAGATTTTGGTTGCCCACACATTTTGACTACTAACAATATGATGAACATATTTGTGCATATAGTTTTCTTTTTTCAAAATAGGTATAATCTCCTTGGGATGAAGTATCAGAAATATGACTCCTGGGTTAAAGGGAGTCAAAGATCTATTTTGTAGAAATTGATACATATTGCCTCGTTGCTTTCTAAAACATATACACTAATTTATATTGCCACCAGAAACAAAAATGGTTCGAGTCTCTGCATTCATGCCAGTGCTGGATAGTCTCATTAATTTTGAAATTTCTTAGTTAACAGATAAAAGATATTACCTCAATTTAACTCACATTTCTTTCTTTACTAATTAGGCTAAACATTTTTTATTTAATGGTTACATTTCCTCTTTATGAACTCAGTTTATGTCTTTTGTATGGATGAGTTTTGAGAAAGAGTGAAATAATAACAAATCTGTAGTAGTTTGAAAACTGGTGTTTGAGGTTATCATTATCATTGAAGTTTTCTTTCCTGTGTAAAACGTAACTCAGTCATTCACAGGAATCCCAGAGTTTGGAACTTCGCTCTCCCTGCAATTATAGGATCAATATGGGTCTCTCAAATCTGGTGGCTCATAGTGATTTCACCATTTCTGTCCTTTCTGAGGTCTGTAACACAGACTCGCCCACATTCTTAGCTTGCAGAACCCTCTCCAAGTTTTCTGTCTTCTTTCTGAAACCTTTTGAAGACGCTGAGATGACAAGTACCATGAACATTACACATCTCCAACCTCATCAAGATGTCTTATTTCTCAACAATAAATGTTGCAATCAGCGCTACAGCTGCCAGGCTATGCCTTGCCCAGATGCATTAAATCAGTTGCATAACTCTATAGGGGGCCCACATAAAACTTTATACTGCTCAGCACCACCCCATTCCAACCCCCAACACGAGCTGCCCTGACTCTGCACCACAGCGTAGGATTTAATAGCTTATTCCAGCCCTGCACTGTGTTCAGGGCTGGTACCTGCAATCGAGTTTTATCAGGTTGAGGCTTTTCTCTGAGGACAGATTTACCATTATTCACTAAGTTTCCAGATGGGATCACTATACTGTTATACACACAATCTGGCCTATTTCAAAGAACCCTTGATAAACAGTGAGAGAGAGAAAGAGAGAGAGAAAGAGAGAGAGAGAGAGAGAGAGAGAGAGAGAGAGAGAGAGAGAGAGAGAGAGAGAGAGTGTCTGTGTGTGTGTGTGTGTTCGGTGGCTGGCAGGAAGGAAGGACTCATGTTAAGAAGAGAAACCAAGACCTGGGCCTCTTCCCTCAGAATAAAAAAGCTCCTTAAACACCTTTTAACCCCTCAATGTAATTTCTGTTGCTAATATTCCTTTAAAATCCCTCCAGGGTTTGGAAATAACTCTAGAGGTAACCTCCATGATGGGCATCATGAGAACATGGAGATTCATTAGACCAGAGATTCCATGAAGACAAAACTCATTTCCATCCTTTGACCTGGGCTCTTTCACCTGGTATGTATTTGCTCAAGAAGAATAACACAATTGCAGCAGATCTTTAATAAGTTCTCCCTGGTATGTTGGCTTCACAATATAGCATTTTATTATTGACTGCTAGATATTTAAGGTTTAGCTCTGAATCACAACAAAATGTATCCTTTGGAATGTATCCTATTGCACCTTTATCAATTTGTGTGGTCTACTGACTGTCAATGTTCCATTACTCGTTCTAGCAATAACTTATATAATTTAGGATGCTATCATATCTTTCCTGGTTGCTTTCCCTAGAGGCTCAAAACACTCAATTCTGTAATATCTTCTCATAGATCATATCTTCAAGCCTCTATTATTTTGCTGTTCACCCTTGGATTCTACTAATTTTTCAGTGTCATTTCTATGACATAATAGTATAACTAAAAATAGTAGTTTAATAAATAGAAAGAAAAATAAAAACAATGTCTTTTTGCCCAGACCCTAATCACTCAACCCACAAAAAAGATGTAGATTATCTAAGCAGGGTCAACATTCAATATTTGTGTGGCTGTTTGGACTAGTTGAGAAATGAATCAAAGTGGCTCCAGAAAATATGACCAATTCTAGTCCCCTATCCCACAGAATTATTGGCTTCCTTTGTTCTGAAGACAGACTAAGCCAACTACTCTTAAAAATTCCCATTGTCATAGAAAATGAAGTATACAACATCGTCATGCCAAATGATACAAAATGCTAAACAGAGTTAGGGAATGTGTAAAATCCAAGGTGTTCTCCCATGCTACTGAAACCATATCCAAATCTAATATACATGGAGCTGGATTTCTGATGATGTGACTTAGTGTAAGTAACAAAATTAACATAATATCCAAAGGGAGTTCTGTGTGTTAGTCTCATTAATTAAGAGAAAATGACTAAACAACTTGTGTTACAATAGTCCTGTTGTTTAGGCGTTCAATGGAACCACAAAGCTATGAAAATTATAGATCTTTCATTTAAGAAAACTGAGCTTGTTTTAGCAAATTTTTACAAAGTTACTAGAGTGCCACTGATACTATTCAGGCACTCATATAGCACAAAGATTCTAATAAGATTGAAAGAATCATGCACATAACTTAAAAGGAATTGATGACATGAACTCACACATTTCTACAACAAAATAATTCCCCTGAAATAAAATGCTAAAGTAAGGTGAGCTTTGTCTTATATGTATCTCGTAACAAAAAAGTAAAATGACAAAGAAAATGTATTAATAATTTCACCAAAATGGGTTATTTAGTTTCTCAGTAACAGATATAAATAGATTCTCTAAAGGCAGATAATATTTCCCAGATGGCAACAGTTTTATGATGGGAATATGACAGTCAAATATTAATTCAAAATCCAGAAAACAATAACATTTTCTGAGTTGCTGGTATCTATGGTGAAAGTTCCAACAACCAGAACAGAATATCATTATTAGTCTCATTATCTTGTCCTTTAAAATTCACACCTGATGGGTGCGATGTGCACCACCTGGAGGATAGACACGCTTGAAGCTTGAAGCTCTGACTCGGGGGGAGCAAAGGCAATATATGTAACCTAAACATTTGTACCTCCATAATATGCTGAAATAAAAATAATATAATAAAAATAAACCAAAAATTTAATTTTCAATTGATTTACAGGTATTCTCTATCCTATTATAATAAAATAATTACTAGATTAGTTGTCTAAATATATTTTAATATGGGAAACATTTTAAAAATAGGTGTACAAAAAAGAAAATAAATGAAAATAAAAATAGGTGTACATACAAACAAGAAATTTTAAGTTACTCCATAAATTTGGGATTAAAATTAAGACGAGACCAGAATCATGTTTGAAGGGGGAAATGATCATAAGAACTGGTATTATGTGATCTGAAAAAGATAGAATGACAAACAGATGAAAGATAAAATTACTATTAAAACCTTATTTTTCACCTATTAGATCTCATAAAATTGTGGGAGAACACACACTTTTAAATTATATTTTTTGACCAAAAAACTACTAACATTGAAAAAATATGTAGCCCCAAAGGAAAAAAGTTAACACAATGTAATAAACAGAATGTAATAAAAATACATTAAGAATGTTAACACGTATTTCACTTTTTGTGTATATTTACCCTCCACACAATCTATTCAGACTTAGTGAAATGAACAATCTGTATGATCTTACATGTTCACTTGAAAGACCATGTAAATGCCAAAACATTGAGTGCTTCCTGGGAGTCCTGACAATGTAAAATTTAAATGTTTACGCATTCACAGTAAATACAGTCAACCCTCTGTATGGACATGTTTGGCATCCAAGGACTCAACCAATTGCAGATCAAAAATGTTTTTTTTAAATTGCATCTGTACTGAACATGTGCAGACTTTTCTTTCTTGTCATTATTCTTTAAACAATACAACTATTTACATGTCATTTACATTATATTAGGTATTATAAGTAATCTAGAGACGATTTAAAGAATATGGGAGGATGCTGGGAGATTGCATGCAAATTAGTCAGTCATTTTGTGTCAGGGACTTGAGCATCTACGGATTTTGGTATCTGATGGACTTCCTGGACCTAATTCCCCATGGATACCAAGGGATGGGATGACTGTACGTCTATATGCCAAGCAGTTACCACAGTTCTGAAGGGCCACGTGAATATGATTTTTCGGGTGTTTTAAAGGAAGCAGTACGTGCTTTGTACTTGACAGTAAAAATCATAACTCTTTGAGAACTTGTCAACTTTAATTAACCCTAGTAACTTATTCATTTATTAGTCAGGTTAGCATTTACTGAGTGCTTATTACCTAACCCTGGTATTCTGCAGACTCCTCACGGAGACAATAGCAAAGAAAATTTGCATATAATTCCTAATAAGAATATCTGCTGTATTTAAGGCAGATTATTAGGTAAGCTAATTACTGAACATTACTCAACACTGAGTGAACAGTTTGATAAGTGAATAATGGGCTAAATAAAAATGGAAAACCAAACCAGGAAGCATTAAAGTCATATGAAGGAAAATTCTTAAAAAATAATAAATTTTTAGAAATGAAACACAGTAGAGAAGGAGAGATTATAGAATATGCATGACAATACTTAGGCGCAAGGCCGCACCATTGCTCTAGGGAACATGGGATAAACTATCAGCTTGTGAAATTTTTTTTCCAGACCTTTATTTCCATAATGGTAATAAAAAAAGAACTAGCCTCCCACCTTTGGCCTCTCCCCTCACCCCCTACTAAGAAACAAAGCAGCAGCATTATCTTTAAACAGTTCACCTAACACCTAAAGGCAGCCTGAGAATTTTAAATAGCCCTGGGTCCCCATTATTAATAGAAAGCCCGATGAACACCAGCCTCAGACACTTTACCCCAGAACAATGGGTAGCCATTGAGACATGAGGTCAACCAGCTGAAGGGTAAGAATGAAACCATTTCAAAACGGAAACAGACAAAAGGCAAATTCCCTCAAGCATTTTCAAGCTATATCATAATCAGTGGTGTTGAAAGCTGTACTAAGACCAAGTGCCGAAGGATAAGACTGGAGGAGAAAGTGAAATGTGCAATGTAAGGAGGTCATTTGTAATTCTGACAAGGGTGGTCTCCCCACTCACCGTTTTTAGGGGACTGAAACTTTCACTTGGGCCGTCACCCACAAAGGATAATTCTGGGAGGAGGAGAGAATGAAATCGGTCTGGTTGTAGCAGTGGGGATCTTTTCTTGTCTTCTCTTTTTGGCTGCCCTGGAATGTCACCCATTTCCTGGGTCTGTCCAGATAGCCTCTTAACTGTGTGTCTCAAATTTTTTGCAATGTCTGGGTTTCTCCATTAAACTAGAATTTTCTGTTAATTTTCCTATACTCTCCAAAACTAAAAAAAAAAAAAAAAAAAATTGGAATAACATCACCCATAATTCATCTCCTAGAATGTGTTGGAAGTTCTTGTTTTGCTTTGCTTTTTAAATAAGACCGAGGATCTTGGAACTATTTGAAAGTAGCCTCCGATATTTATGATGCTTCAAGTATTTACCACAATGTAATTAAATCAACCATGTTGTCTGGGGAATTTTAGCACTAATTTATGTAATTCTTGGTTTTTTGTTTTTTGTTTTTTTTGAGACAGAGTCTCTCTCTGTTACCCAGGCTAGATAGAGTGCAGTGGCATCAGCCTAGCTCACAGCAACCTCAAATGCCTGAGCTCAAGCTATCTTCCCGCCTCAGCCTCCCAGAGTGCTAGGATTGCAGACACGAGCCACCGTGCCCAGCCCTACTTTATGTAATTCTTGAAGTTATCTATTTATCATATTACCAGATACTCTCAAATCTGCATTTTTCTTTATTTGAATAAATAAAAGACATGAAGCATTTGCATCATCAGAACTGTCAAGCAACTTTTCTCAAAAAAAATAAAAAATCTAATAAAGCATATTTTTAAAAAATATTTATCATAAAGCTGCTTTTTACAGCTCAGATTAAAAATACACATTTATTAAAACACAGTAGATCAAGATTCAAGAAGATTCTAGAAACAAGACACTACCATAAGCCCATTCAAATGTTTAAGTAGGGGTTCTAACATGTAGGAGGGCTATTTCTAGGTGAAATGTTAAAATTTGCATATACGAATACCATTTCATAATAATCCCGAGATTCAGATTGAACTACAGCAAAGCCTCACAATCTTTCAGGTGGATTTTATTCTACCCAAGATTTTCATTTGTTTTCATTCATTCTTGGTGTTAAAATCCATATGGGAAAAACTAGAAGAGTCACAAGGCAGGAGGCTAGTGCGGACTACAACACATCGGGACAAAAGCAGCAACACCATGGCATGCCCGCAAATCAGCGTCTGGGGCAGACTCTTCCTACCTGCCCAGGCCTTAATCCTGCGCACTTCCCTGATAGGCCTCGCAGCTGCAGCGTGTTGGCTCCTAAATGTCAGTGTTGAAGGAAGAGCAGCCTACAGAGCTTTTGAATGCTGATTTCTGTTTCTGCTTACTACATGGCACACCAAATGCAAACAAACGGCATGAAGGAAAAAAAAAATACATGTTTTCACTGGCAAGCCTAAAGAGTCTTGTGGTCAGAAGAATCTTACAATTTCTGCTGATGCTCCTGGAAGCAGATTGATGAGCTAGGTTGCTGTGCTTTTTTCAGGAGGTGAATGAAAGAATGGTGTTAAATAAGACAGATCATTCTGAAACACAGTTTGATAATAATCCTGAGATTCAGACTGAACTATGGCAAAGCCTCACAATCTTTTAGGTGGATTTTCTTCTATCCAAGATTTTCATTTGTTTTCATTTGTTCTTGGTGTTCAGACAGATTCCCAGCTAGACAGTTGAATGCTCTCATTGTCCTACTGGAGAACATTCTCTATTATTCACTATTAGCCCACTTTAACTGTGTAGGATAGTGTTTAGTATAACTGAAAACTTTAGTCATTTAGGCAATGCTTTTGAATTGATTCATGCATTCATTCATTCAACAGCAACAACCAAAATGTCCCTTTCTAAGCACAGGGATGAAAAGCTGAAAAGTAACATTGCCCTCATCCCTGGGAGGACTCCAGTATGTAGACAGAGATACACAGACACCTATGATAAGAGCTGTAATAAATTCAAGCTCAGAGAGCTAAAAAGTACACACAATAAAGGAAGCTAATTCTAGCTTATAGGGGGAGCAGCTGGGAAAATTCTATGTCTCTTCACTGCAAAAAAATAAGAAGACAAAATATCTCTATTTATTTAGAGCAGAATTTTCCAGCATTTTGGAGCTGACACGCTGATTTTTGTATCACATTCTTCCAGTAGTCCTGAAGAGTCTTATTTGTATTTCTAAGAGTTGAAGCGAGTTGAAGTTAGTGCTGTTTTGAGAATTTTATCACATCTACTGAAATGACTGGAGACTGCAGGGCCAATGTGGAATTGGAATCATTGATACGGAATTCAAACTCAGATTACAAAAGGGATAGAAATAGGCAGTGAGTCAATGGCTTGCTTTCTAGTCAGTATAGAGATGTTTCTACTAATGGCAGGTGACCACTTTACTCAGGAAAACTGGACTGTGCCAGCTCCTGCAGGCTCCATAAATCTGTGATGCCCTTGCGCGAAGGTGTCCTACTACAAAAATTGACCAGTCCTTTTCCACAATCTCTCTTATTTTGCTCATCTAAATAAACCCAACTTATAGGATTAAATTTTAAATGCATTATTCAGTAAACTTTTCTTTAAGGATGATGATAAGCAACAATGTCTTTTATGTAATTATCAAAGATGCTGAACCCAGGTTCCAATCAGTATTACATGGGATTCTTCTTTGTTTTATGTTCTTTAGATATATCAGACTCAGTTTCCTATTTATTACTATTCTTTCACAACGGTACACAATTAGATTTCACCACCTAAATTTCAGGAATATTTCCTAAATGTATCCCTTCCTTCCCATCTTCAATGAAATTGTTCTATTTTCAGCTATCGCCTCACTTCAGTTGTTGCAATCAGCTCCCTTAAATTACTGAGTTCATATTCTACGACAAGCATTGTGCTAAAAGCACAATATATTTATCTCATTTGATTCTAAGAAGTTCTGAGCAGAGTAGTACTAGCTACATTGAACAGGTAAGTAAAATTTTCAGAAATTAAGTAACCAGGTCAAGGTCATGCTGCTGGTGAGCAGTACAGCTGGGAGAACTCAGAAATATTACATGCCTGGACGACCTTTTCCTCAAGCAAATCTTAATTTGCTGTGCATCTCCTCTGCCCCACACATATGAATCGATTAATACATGTTTTGTGCTTGACAGGAAAAATGCATAAAGTCCTTCCAACCTACTGTATCTTTACAACTTAGCTTTCAATACAGTATCACCTACCAGAGCGCTTTTTGCCTCATTTCAAAGAAATACGTTCAGAAAAAAAGGAAA
Source organism: Indri indri (assembly GCA_004363605.1). Classification (NCBI taxonomy): domain Eukaryota; kingdom Metazoa; phylum Chordata; class Mammalia; order Primates; family Indriidae; genus Indri; species Indri indri. The sequence goes on from RJWJ010002235.1 coordinate 72,187, forward strand.
GGGCTATATAAAAATTAGAGTAAATATCTTTAGATTGGACAGACAGAAAATTAATTCCATTTGGGCTGGGCACAGTGGCTCACACCTGTAATCCTAGCACTCTGGGAGACTGAGGTGGGAGGATCCCTTGAGCTTAGGAGTTGGAGACCAGCCTGAGCAAGAGCAAGACCCTGTCTCTACTAAAAATAGAAAAATTAGCTGGGCATGGTGGCTGGTGTCTGGTAGTCCCAGGTACTCTGGAGGCCGAAGCAGGAGAATCGCTTAAGCCCAAGAGTTTGAGGTTGCAGTGAGCTATGATGATGCCACTGCATTCTAGCTGGGGCAACAGAGTGAGACTCTGTCTCAAAAAAAAAAAAAAAAAAATACCATTTGTTTTCATTTATTACAGTTATAATATTTAATTAACATTAGTCATGAACCCAAACGCATCTAACTATGCTATGTTTTCAAAGACTGACATTTTAACAAAGTAATGTTTTTTCCTGAAAAATTTCTTATGGAATATTATTAGATGAGAAACACAATGTGAGGAGAGAAGGATATTTATGAAAACTACAGTGTATAAACACGTGTGATACAGCCATTTCTAAAACAAAACTTCCTAAAGGACAAAAGCAGCTTTAAAAATCTGATATTGTAATGAGAATTTAATGGGACTTCCAAACAAAGAAGCATTCATCTATTTCAGGACCTTCTCAGAAACAAATCCAAGTATTTGCCTAAGAAGTCTAGTCTAAGAATTTCTGATGTTGTTAACTCCCTAATAGTCATCTGTGTGATTTACTTATATGAATTAGCATGGTTAGTTACTGGTTTCTTTTTTCTTTCTTTCTTTTTTTTGGATACAGAGTTTCCCTCTGTCACCCAGGCTAGAGTGTAATGGCATCATAATAGCTTGCTGCAACCTCAAACTCCTGGGCTCAAGCATTCCTCCTGCCTCAGCCTTCCAAGTAGCTAGGACTACAAGTGTGAGCCACCGCGCCCAACTAATTTTTCTATTTTTAGTAGAGATGGGGTCTTGCTCTTGCTCAGGCTGGTCTCAAACTCCTGACCTCAAAGGATCCTTCTGCCTCAGTCTCCCAGAGTGCTAGGATTACCAGCATAGGCCACTGCGTCTGACCAGTTACTGTTTCTTAAACCCCTGGCCTCAAGTCATCCTTCTGCCTCAGTCTCCCAAAGCGCTATGATTACAGGCATGACCCACCACACCAAACCTGTTACTGTTTCTAAAAGTCAAAAAAAGGGATTGTGAAAAGATAAAAAAAGGAAAGCCTAAAAAATGAATAAGAATTTCTAAAGGGAAGCATAACAATTTGTAATACTCCACACACTCCAGACTGCTTCATTTTTGCTTTAACTGCATGTTCAGTATGATCAAAACACAGCAACACCAACAATTTTCATACTAATATAAAATACTTCTATGCATATAAAATGAGAGACAGTAGGCAGATTTCTGTAATAATCTTCTACGAAGAAAGATATAAAATAAGGGAACAAAAAAAGACTAGCTTTCATCTCCTGTGGTTTTCATGTCAATTTCCCATCTTTTCTTCTCTCTATCCTCTATTCTTTTATATTGGGCAAAAGAAAAAAAATTTAAATTAAAGAGAAAAGACTACCCGTGGGGTTTTGTTTTGTTTCTTAAGAAAGAAGAATAATCCACTATGCACCTATATTTCAAGACTCATCTTGTCACAAACTCTACAAAGCTGCTTCCCGATGACCTTGTCCCAAGGTGGAACTTGAGTTCCCTCATGTTGTGTCTCTTTCCAGTCACGTACATCTGTCTTAAATGATACAACAGATGACTACATTAATTTGTTCCATCTCTCTCCACTGGAAGTTCCTTGTGGATAAGGGACATTTCTTATTCCTTTGTGATTCCTCAGGACCTTGTACAGAGTTTGAAAGGACTTCATAAACTGGTATGTGTTGAAAGAAAAAAATGAATAAATTGTAGGTATGTCTTTCCCTAATTAAGGCCATAGTATTAATATTATTCTTACAAAGTTGAAATTTAAAAATCAAAACTATAATGAAGGAAACTGCTTACAAATTAGCTCTCAAAATGAAAAATCAGCAATATTAAGTAGATGGAACACATTTTCCATGGCAAATTCTCAAGACATGATAATTGCTGGTGACCCAGATGGTTGAAGCATGTTTACTTTCATGTCACACACTTAATCTCTCTAACACTCCAGGGGAGCCTAAACTACTTTTTCACATTACATTGAATTCCTTGAGAATTTACTCTGGTGTGTTATTATACAAGAAACATTATAGCAAGAACCATGCACCAGGTTTTTATGCCCAATATTCAAGCCCATATTCCATTATATCCTGTGGGCCCAGCATGATTCATTTATAATGCTATACCAGTCTCTCATTTTGTATAAATCAGTAGTTTTCACGTCTGAGAGCTACGTGGTTAGTTTTCAGGAAGTTTCATTTCATTTTGTTTTGTTTTATGGGATATACTGTCTAGTGCTCCTCTGTTTTTCAAATGGCTACCCTAAGTGACGTTTTTATATATGCCTTATTCTTTCTTGCGTTTTGATTTTTATCCCCACAATTCTAAAAGAGATCTCTTAAACTCACCAATTGACTTTCCACATTTTATTTTCAGTCTCCATGTTTAGACTTCACAGCAGCATTTTGCACTTCACCTTTCAGCTTCTGCGACACCAAATGATCCTGGTTCTCATTCTGCTTCTGTCTGACCTCTCCTGCCCAGTCCTCTTTGACACTGGTGTGCCTGTTCCCCAAGGTTCTCTCCTTGTCCCGTATTTCTTCTCCATCTACTCTCACCCAGTGCAATCTGGGCTCCATCACCTCTACTCGACTGAGTCCTGCATCTAAAGAGCCTGCCCTGAGCCCCACACAAGATGCCACTCTGCGTTTCCAATCGTCTTTTATGTTCAACAGGGGAACCCTCAGACTCCTCGAATGCAAAATTTTGAAACAGAATATATCTTTATCCTCAGATGAAGTACAGTATATTTCCTGTCTCTCAGGTTCCAATCTTATTATAAAGTTTGACAATTTTCTTCCTTGTGTATTCTGCAGTGTGTCTTGCATCCATTCTTTCTTCTGATTCCACTTACTCCATCTCAATTGAGATCTTCAATTCCATTCACCTGGACAATTCCCCTTTCCAATGCATTAAACATACTGCTTTTACATTAATCTCCCTTAAGGACATCTCTGATTATTATTTCCACTGTACACAAAGCCATCAAGGGACAGAATGCAAAAACTTTAGCATTCAGGGTTCTCTGCCATCATCTGCCACTTTTCCAACCTATGCCCCTCTGTTCCCTGCAGGTATTTGGCATTACGGCAACACTGACTTACTCATCTTTGTGCTTGCTCCAAGTGAAGACGTTTATCTTTGCACTGCTAGCACCAAGAACATTGCCTAGCACATGAAAGTGCTCAATAAATATATGCTAAAAGAGTAAATGATAGAATACAAGAATCTTTTATCCTGAAAATACATCTACTGTATTTTATAGGGATGAGGTAGACGTCACTGTAAAGTTTACTAAATCCAGAGAGTAGAGTAAGCCAAAGGAGTAATGGGAATGGAAGCTACTAAGGAAGCCCCAAGAGGACCCTTCCCCTAAAATGATTATTAGCTCTGTTGGAAAGCACATGAGTTTTCTAGACTTAAAGTAAAAGGGCAAATGGTAACTTGCCAAAGCAGCTCCCAGTACTACACATTTTTTAGAAGAAATCCAGTTCCTGCTGTTCTTTATTAATTTAAAAATGGGCATCACCTATCAGAGTCATTTGTCAAGGGCTGAACAGTTGCAGCATGACAAATTTGAACCTTTCAGTATGAATCAAATGCCTAATTAACATACCAGCTAAAGGATACTGAATGTTCAACCCCAAAACATTCTGGTACCAAAAGAGAAAAGAAATCTTACTTGGTAAATTAAAACATATGTTGCATGTTTGATTCTCAACATCCATAAAACTGAATGAATAGGTGCCAATTTGTCTAGTGATGATGAAAAAGTTGGAAGAACAGTGGGGAAAATCCGCCCTTAAATGATAATATTCCAGATAATTTCTCTCTCATCTTTGTTTTGAGCTATGTTTTGTGATGAGATCTCTACAGTAGGATTTGGACCATTTAACATTAAAAATATTAAAAATAAATAGAAAAGCTCCATAGACTGTTCTCTAATTGGCACTTCTGATTCTGTCACTATAGTAAGGAACCCATGTCATACTCTGTCCCACGCCTGACTGTTGGGAATTACTCCTTGATGGATTATTATAAACATCCATCGCCTGACCTGGATATTCAAGTAAAACTCTGGCTAACTCCTCTTACTCACAGGAGCCTAGACAAGCTGCCTTTGCAAGGCATCGGTCTCCCTTTACACACCTTGAGAGTTAGTTGAGCATCAGTTGAAAGTGCCCATAGCATTATCAAGATACCACAGGTAAGTTCACTGACAGGACCTCCGACACAGGGTGCCGTATCTGATGCTCCAGTGCGGGAAGGGGAGGGAGAAAGAAAAGAGTCAACGGATAGCAAATAATAGGACACCCGCTGTCACCTAGTCTGTGAGGGACCCTCCTACTCAGAATGCAAGTGGGAGTATAGTGAGAGCTGAATACGGACCTGCCAATCAACCACCCAGTGTGTGGGCAAAATGGCAAAATGCTCCAGGAAGCTAGTGGAGAAGCAACATTCAAGTAATCTAAGAGCCATGGCTGAATCCCAGCGCTCAACAGCGCTACTGTCAGCATTCATGCTGTGGCATTATTCTTTCTTTTAGTTAAAAACAAAACAAAACAACACTCCCTCTTCGAAGGAAGCATCATATATAAGAAGCCTTAGGATCACATAAAACTTTTTGACAGAGCAAAGCAACAAAGGCGTCTGTACCTAAAACACAGAAATTTAACCACTCTACTCATCTCCAAGCTCATAATACCTCCAACCCCCGTCTAAGTGGCACCAGGCATAGAAATACCACTGCCTAACCTATGCCTTGAAATCAAACTGTCTTCTCTCAAGTGATCCACGTACCACCCTTGCCTGAAAGATAGAAGTGAACTCTCCAACTTATGTGCATGCATCAGAAAATAGATTCATCTATAATGTGCAAGATCCTTGTTTCACATTCAGTGGCCCTCTGCTCTATTGGAAGACTTCAGGTTTATTAAGAACATTTAATACACTGCTGACTGACCTGCTTACTACACACTGAGGAAGGCATATTACTTTGATTTTGCCTCCTGTATTTTAATAAGCTCTGTTATTAAATACAGACATTCAAGTACATACATTAGGATGTATATTCCTAAAAGATTTATTGCTCTTTGCATAATATGTCCCACCTGTACTTTTTCTTGAATAATTAAATTCCCATAATAGTTAAAAATTGGGTCAAATAGCTGCAGTGGACTGAGATATACACTATTCTGTGATTATTATTTAAGCTTCATTCTAAACACTATTCATATCATTATATTTAAAAAAAACACACACACAACTTGACTGGCATCCAAAAAGTTAGTACGGAAGTTATTTAATACTCTGAAGCTTCTGTGGTAATGAATGGACTCTGAGTTTCCTTTTTCATTCAAACTATTTAACACATGCTTAAAATTTATATAAAAATATACATACACATATATTTGAAACTTGGAATTAGATTTCAAAATTAATTGACACATATAGAAAGGTATATTTTATGCTGCTTTTATTATTAAACAAATGCTTTGAAGTTTTAATCTTATCAATCTTGGCTAATACTTGAGAAAGTTAGTTGGCACAGTTTAGAGGCTGTGCTGAATTTCATTTCTAAAAAGCATTTTATACAGTGCCTTTTACAGGTGTTTACAAAAACACTGTCCTGCATGTACAAAGAGAGCATGATTGATAAGCTAGAGAAGACACCTTTAAAAGAAAATGTTTACTCTTAGTTACTAACTCATAAAAATGCCTATCACAAGGCATTTAGGGCAAATCTTTATATTATGAAATTTAGCTAAAATGTCAAAGATATTTTATATAATCCATAATTGTCAAAGTTAGTGGTAATAACTGTGGCTTTTGTTTTCTACATTTTGTAACCTCATCATTCTCTACGTTTCAAAAATATGTATTGTTAAATTTTTCTTTCTAATCTACCTAGGTATACACTTAATTTGAAGGTCCAAAATGAGAATTCCATGCAAATAAAAGTAAATTGAAAATATCTTTTATTTTCTCAACTTCATGGGTCTACACTTCTAATATCATTAGATGACAACAACAATTTCGAATTTCTGAAGAATTAATTATACCCGCACAATGAGGAGCAGGTGTGGGGCTATAACATCAGGGTCTGATGCCAACTGAAATGAGGTTCAAATCAGTGGTTCTGAGATTTGTTTAGTTTTGTTTTTAAATAAGCAATTTTTTATTATAAATTGGTAATTTATAATTGTATACATTCATGACATACAAAGTGATGTTATAAATTATGAATCTGACTATACTAAAATGGTTGATTTATTTGTCTGCCTCCCCCACAAATCTGTAAGGTTCTAGAGACAGGGACCTCATCCCATTCAACTTCCTCTCGTGAAACTTAACATAGTGCCTATGAAGCAGACATTCAACCAGTGTGGATGAATGAATGATCACTATACATTTAGCAGTATTTGTTAAGAGCCAGGTACTATTCCAGGCGCTGAATTTATACAAGTAAATGAGACAATTTCCCTGCTTTCATGGGATTTACATCGGAATGGAAGAAACAGTCTTCTCTGTGGGGCCACACAGAACCCTTCAAATGGCAACATGAGATCACCGGTGGTTTCAGCAAGAGAATGATGGGGACAGCAACCCGACTGAGCAGGAGAGTAAAGACGGTGATTCTAGAGAACCTTTCAAGCAATTTTCCCCTGGGGAATTCTAGTTTTAATATTGTGATGCCCTCTTCTCTTAAAAATCAACCACCTAAAGCGAAGAGAAAGAAGCAGAAATATAAACATTATCTTTGCCTAACTCTTTCACTCTTTATTAGTAAAAAGTCGCAGAGAGAACTGAAAAAGGAGCTACACGTGCACACGACGAGCTCATGAGGAAGGGGGCTGGACAAGCGAAGGAGGACACTTGGAAAGAGGATTAATAGTTGCAAAAAAATCTCAAACAAAAGAAGACATGAACTGAAAAGAGTCATAACATCCTGGGAAAAAATGACACAGAACAATCAAAGTAGAGACATAACCTAATAACGTCACAGTTAACGCTCTGGTACAGCACACGTTTAGTCATCCTCACAAAACAATCAGGTCATTTCCAGTGAAACGGATTCTAGGCAGGTCAGCTTAATCTCTGATCTTCAGTTTCTTTACTAGAATGCCTACCTCACAGGACGTGAGGAAGGTGTGTGGCAACACCTGTATTTAATAAGTGTGAGTTTCTCTTCCTTTACACTAAGTGGAAGATTGAAGAGTGCTTGGAAGTAACTTCTTACATAAGCATGTACTGATTTGATTTACTCTGTTCTTTCATAAAAAATGCAAAAGCCAACTTCACCTTGGGTCCTTCTGAATGATTATAAGTGACGAGGTCAGATCAACTGGAGGCATTTAGGACAGTTACATCTACTATGTAACTTATTTGAGCATATTTTAGAAGTATAATTGCTGAATGGGTATTTTTTTCAGAGTTAATTGAAGTAATATGAAGCGCTACAAATTCCGCAGGAAGTTTCAGTTTACAAAATTCATGACCTATAAATGTAAAACATTTCTATTTCATAATATAGTATATATAAAAATGTAAAATGTTTCTATTTCAGAATTAAAGTTATTTCTTAAGTAAAGTTACTTTTTTCTCTAGATAGAGTTTAAGTTCAAAGTAGTATATTTAAACTATAAAAAACAGGGAGCTGATATTACATAATTCCTTCTTTAGTAGGCCTTTGATAATTTATTCATGAATCTTTAATCTGAATTTCTGTCTTCTACTATTTCATTTTTAGCAGGTTTTCTTTATTTTTCTTCTACATTCTACCTTCACATAAAAATTTTTTCACTTTGGTAAATGATTTTTCATCTTAATTAAACATAGAGGAGGGTATCTGTCAACAGTCATTCTATTGCATTTATCAAAAAGTCAAGAAGCTGTTAGGAAACCATGAAAGTGTTTTCAGAAATTAAATTTAAAATATACAGTTCTAGAACTTACAGCAACCAGAACGAAACATATTACTTGCAAGTGCTGAAATGTAGTTATGTTATGTCTAAACGTCTTATTAAAGATAATATACTTGTAAGTAAGTGTTATTTAAAAAAAAAAAAACCTTCTTTACTGCTTAGGTTTCACACACTTACATCGTGATCAGAATGCCAAGTGGAACATTATCATTTAAAATTCCACTTGAAAGTTCATTTTCTGAATGAATATCATTGAGAACCATAGTAGCAATGATATGATGAAACAACTTGGGAAACTGTCTTTTGGACTCAGCATTAGTGACTGACATCTTAAACGGATGAATATGCACTCCAAAGTTAAATCAAGGTTGCTAATATTTGCAGCCTGGATTGAACAAAGAGAACAACTTTCAAAATGAAATATTCTGAGCAGGGACCTCTCCTCAGCAGAGCTTATATTTTTTATCTACAGGAATAGAATCTAAATTTGCTGGCTTATTTCTTTTTTCACCCATTGTGAAGGGCAAAACACAAATTTGGCAACACCTCCTGGAAGAGAAAGAATCATATAAGTGGTTGAAAAGGAAGTTAGTGGGAGCAGTTTTTGAAATGCTTCAGAACAAAGTCCAGTCAACAGACTGGCATCCAAAGGTTTCTATAATCTGACCCCAACCTTCATTTCTAATTCGTTTGCTTTGATTCTTCTTCCTGTAACCTCTTAACCACCGTTAGACTGGTCTCCCTGCTCCTCCAAAAGGCTTTGGCATTTGTGCTCATGAATACCCTCTCTATTCTCTTTTATCTAGCCAAATCCCATCGCTATTTACGATGAAACTCAAATTCATTTTGCCAAGTGTTCCTCAGTCCAAAGTATTCATTTACTCTTAAAACCACGACAGCAATTGTCTATACAATTTATTTCTCAATTATCCTGCATTCCTTTCTGAGATGTCCTATGTTGTTGCTTAAACAGTAATCTTCATCCAAACTGTGTGTGTGTCTGTCTATACTTTCATGCACACACAGCACTTAACATTAAGTTCACCACTCATGACAACAGTGTTTGAGAGCACGTATCACCTCCTGAGAGTTCTCCTAGAAGGCAGCTAAAGCATTTCCAAGACAGTTCTTCTTTCTCCTGCTTACTAGTAAAGCAGTGGCTCACGTGTCTGACTAATAAGTCTTCCGGTGGAAGAGAGCCCTGCACAACACAGCTCTCCTTAACACCGACTTAGAGGGAATCCATCTTAATCTGTAATGGGCCAGGGCACATCAGCACTTACTTTGAAGAGTCTGGCTGCTCTGCATAAACACACAAGTGCAGGAGCAAGTTTTCCAAGATTTGTTGAGATGTGAGCCAGCACTATATACCTCAGATCAGAACCAAGCACAAAGCTAAAAGGTACAGACTTAAAACATTGACGACATGTCCGTCAGGAGTAATGGATGGTAGCCCAAGGAAACAGTAATGTGACACTAGCTTTTCACCCTGAGGTGACAGGCTAAGACTCAGCTTGCGATCATGAGAAATTTATAGCACTCTAATGTAATAAAGACAGCTATTTGTGATCCAGGGAAAGTGACCATAAGTCAAGGGCCACTTCCACTGGTCCCCAGTGAGATCTGGAACAGGCACACAACCTGAAAAGAAGTTAAAACACACACACACACACACACACACACACACATGCACACACACACGTGCATGCACTCATACCACACCACACACACCACCCAGAGCAATCAATGTCACTCAATGACATTGTCAATCAATGTCACAGTACTCAGAACAATCAATAGACTTCCTGTGGGGCAACCCTGAAGATTCACTCTCTTACTTTTTTACTCTCCTAGAAGCTACCTTCAATCTTAAGATACTTGTACTAAATTATGGATTCAACAAAACTGCAAAAACTTGTTTGTCCTACTGTCAACCAAAAAGAAAGTGTGAACTTGATAAATGTGAAGGAAAGCAACATCGCCTATAAAACCACTCTAGGACCCCCTGTATACACAGCGCTTTTATTTCTTCCCGAGATTTCTCGGAGGTGCTACGTGGAGTGAAAAAGAGCACATGACCTGCCATGAGAAGATCTAGATTGAGTCTCGGACCTTGAGCGATTCCATCTGTGTGAGCCTCCGACTCCTCATCTATAAAACCAGGAAGAAAATAGCCTATGTTCCCATGAGATTGTGAGGATTGAAAGTTAAAGGAACTATTGTTAGGGAAAAAAAATTTAACTTTGTCAACGACCTAACGAAATAAAGTAAAATTACAGTCACTTTTTTACCCTCTCTGGGAAAGGTGACACTGAACATTGGTTGGATTTCCTACTCCAGTCCCGAACAAAACAAGTTTTAAACTCTGATGATCTTCCAAACACAAGTGGAACTCAAATGCTAAATTAAAAGGGAAGTATCAGACATGACTTTAATAATGCCTTGAGAAATACAAACTAAAACTAAAAATCACATTCCCTCTGCACTCTTAGTCTTAGGTGGCATTCCTAACACATTTGTAATTACAACTAAAAATGCTTTAACATCTCTACTAATTTAATCCTTCCTCTTCAAAAGTACAGATAGACAAAAAGTAGGTTTAAAAATAAAATGCTGTGTTTCACTGAAAATCACTGACATGAGAAAAAGAAAAATAAATAAATAAAATAAAATGCTGTGGTCTAAGGATTAAGAAAAATTTTCAGAACTAATGACAGTCCTATAAAGTAATATCTGAGACAAAACATGGGATGAACATTTTCAAAAGCATATTTTGCACTAATTCTTAACGCAATTTTGATAACAATCTTTTGGTCGCTTCAAAATTATCATCAAAAGCCTTTTCCTTTTTCTAAATTCATAGTGATTTAGTATTTCTTACTACAAAAATGTTTTGACCATTTAGAAATCTAGCTGGAAAATATTCATAAGAAATCAAAGAAACTTTAATTTCCAAGGTCCTGTTTACTATTATCATGTGACTAGTCAAATTCAGCACAGAGCCTGGAAAACAGAACTTCAATAAACCCGTGCTGAATGAATGAAACAATAAATGAATGAGTGAATGAATGATGACTAAAGCTTGTCTTCTAGGGTTTGGTAAAACTTTTCTGCATATACAAAATAACCTTCCAGTGAGAGATAGTGGGCTCTTCCTTTCTCCACTGAGAATGGCATGAAAGTAAGAAAGGAAACCCATCCAAACCACAGGCACGTGACAGGTAAGAGATAGCGTTTGGGGCTGACTAGTCAAACAAATCTTCATTCAGGTCCTGCCAGAAGAACTGAGGTTTCACAAGGCAAACCCTTGAATTCGGTTTTCCTCATTTCCATTACATTTGCTTGGCACAGACACTGAGCTCCACCAGAAGAGAACCATTAACTACATCACCATAATCCTCTCAAATATTCAAGTTCACTTTGTAGCATGAATTTTCTTTTGCTTTTCTTTTGTTTTAAAAACAATTCCTCAAAGAAAATATGTGGTTTTATATTTGCTAACTTAGGAATCTTCTGCTCCTTTTCTTGTCACCACAACTTTCTTTTGGACTTAGCCTGATTCATATTCATACCTAGTACTTGACATAAGGTTCTTATGTTTCGTAGCTGACTATCAATCAAATCATTTATATCACACAGCATTAAAATGCTACATTTTGGCAATACACTTCATTCCGCATGTCTGAACACTTTAGGATTTCAGACATTCATCAGTGGAAATGTGGCTTGTTGATGATTAGTTTGCAAATCCTCCTTCAAAAGTCAAAATAAGCCTTTTCTTTATGTCATCTGATGAGTCACAAAGACTACATGTGAAAGCAGATTTTTCCAAAACTATTACACAAAAGGTACAGTCTTCTAATAATCACACAAGAACAAATCAGCTGAAATATATACTAATCATGCATTTGAATCATTGGTCCACATTTCTTCCCTGTCTAATTGTTTCAGGTTTTTAAAAGAATATCATTCCCTTTATTCTACTCCCATATAACCAGCCACCGTTTGCTGTTAATGTGGTAAAACGTTATCCCAAATAAACTGTTTGCAGTGTGACTATTGTTTCAATATCCTGGAAATCTAAAGCACATGTAACAAAATGCAACAAAATAATACTCAAAGTAATGAATTAAAATTTCAGATATTCCTCAAATCCTGATTCTTTCAATGATAATGAATAGACATATACCATTATAATACCAACTAATAAATGATCGCAGTATGCTGTGGGAATCCATTCCACTTTATGTCTCTCATAACACCAAAAACATACTTTCTAAGGACTCAGCTTCCATTAGAACAAAGTAGATGATATACATAATTCTCTTTTTAAAATATGCTAGTGGTTTTTTTAACCTAGGAATAGTAAAGATTTGGTGTTCAGACAGACTTTGGGGAACAAAGGAAACTCACCCCATTATTCTTCCGAGGAGGAGGGCATAAAGATGCAAAGCCAAAATGCCAGGAAGTGGGTAGGGACCGCGGCTTCTGTTTTGACCTATCTGCTGAAGTGTATGTTACCAGAGAGTAGCACCCGTGCAGCCGGTATGTCCAGGCCCAAAGGCTGCATACCAAGAGATCACATTGAGACAATGCACGAGCAGCTCATTCTTCTCGTGGGAATGCTAAACCAAACCTTACTCTGAAACCAGCGCTGAAAATCAGCTACCCTTCTGAAAAGTTTCTGAAAGTATTATTCCCGATAAGACAACAGTAAAATGAACAATGATGGGGCAGGAGACCGGTGTATTTGCATAATAAAAACAAGGCCTAGCTGGATTCAATAAGGTAAGGCCCTTATCTAGAAAATGAGAGAAGAATTCAAGCTGTCAAATTCACCCCAGAAGGGCACAGAATTAATCACATAAGGGTAGCAAGAGAAATTGCTTGGTCTTTGCACACCCAAAGATTGCGATTCGTGCAGAAGTTGAAGATGAATTCACTGAGTGGAGGTTTAGGAAACGGAAGTGGACTGAAAGTGTTTGGAATTGAAATGAAGGGTTAGCCGGCTATAGAAAAAGCGTTGGTGACATGAGAGCCGAATGAACATTGTCATTACCACTTGCAAATTAAGGCATTTTTTTCATGCATAGCAAAATAATTCATTGGCTGTAAACAAACTGCCCTAATATCAGCATTTTCTCAGTAGAGAATAAAACTTTTTCTCCTGCAGTTCACTACTAAGAGACCTACTTTATAACAGTTATAGTCATGCACTGCATAACGACATTTTAGTCAATGACAGACCACATATATGAAGGTGGTCCCATAAGATTATAGTAGAGCTGAAAAATTCCCATTTCCTGGTGAGGCAGGCATTGTAACATTGTACCACAATGCATCTTTTCTATGTTTAGATATATTTACATAAACAAATACCACTGTGTTACAGTTCCCTGCGGTATTCAGCATAGTGACATGCTGTACAGGTGTGTAAACTAGGAGCAACAGGCTATACCATATAGCCTAGGTATCTGGTAGGCTCCACTATCTACGTTTGCGTAAGTGCACTCTGTGGTGTTGGCACAACAGAATCACCTAACACATTTCTTTGAACATGTCCCCATCGTTAAGCAATGCATGACGGTATTATACGTACTATAATTATTAAAAGTTCTATAGATTTGAAATGCCATTTGCTAACTAGTTAGCCTAATAGAAACTTTTTGTAAGTTCACCTTCTTCTATTATTAATTTTGTATAAATACACTAATCAAAACACAGGTCATAGAATGTCACTCGGCTGCAGAACCTAATAGCTATTCCTCCTCCCTGATTGCGGGGGTAGATGCTGATGTCAAAAGACAAAATTACAACTGTGAACTAAAATAAAATCTTAAGCACCACCCCCAGCTGATTGAATGGATCCCCTCTTGGTCTAGAGGACCCCAGAAATACTCTAAAGCTGAGTTGCTGGCCATGAGAAGGGAGGTCAGACATGCCTCATCATGCCCCCTTCCTTTCTTGGTATCCTTTGTAACTCATTAAGAGGCCTAAGGCTACGCAAGACAAAGCTTAAACCACACCTGCAGGTCCTCAGTTTACTTAACAGATCACTTGAGTCTGGTGTATGTCCAGTGGCTTGTCTCTGATTAGCAGACTTCCTTATCTTAACTTAAAACATGCCAAGCCTTTACAGAAAGCTTCATTTCTTTAACCAATTACAAATTAAAGAATCTTTAAACCCATCTATAACCTATAATCTCCCCGTTTCGAGATGTGCCGCCTTTTCGGGTCCAAAAAAACGTATACCTTCCATGTATTGATTTATGACTTTATGTGTAATTCTGTTTCCCTGAAATGTATAAAACCAAACTGCAACCCAACCATGGTGAGTCCACTTGCTCAAGGCTTCTTAGGTGTGGCTATGGGCCATGGTCCTCATACTTGGCTCACAATAAACCTCTTTAAATTATTTCACAGAGTTTGGGTTCTTTTCCATTGACACAACGAATTTAGTTACAGTTCTAATTGGCGTTTATTTGTGATTCATGAATTAGGGCATTCTCCAGTCTACAAAATAGAACAAGAGCTCCCACTGGGCAATGGCAGAACAGTGGGTTTTGTAAATACAGGAACAAGGAAACAGAACAATAAAAAGAAAGGCTGATTGGTTAATATCAGGTTACTTTTTTCCTATGAATTAAAGCAGAGGGCACTTCCTTATTACACTGACTCGGTAGACTGGAGTCTCCTATTTTCAGGAAAAACTGGTCTCTTTGGGGATCTAGCTGCTTCCTTAAAGTTTCAGTGTGATTACGTGGCATTTAGCATGAGTGACTCCATTTTGGTTTGGTCTGGTCTGGCGGGGTCTAGTGCAGGAGCTCAGTTCAAAACAATTGCATCCCATAATTTTTATTTCAACATTTACAAGTGAGTCATGTTAACTGAAATTTTGTTATCTTAGGTAAACAACAAAGTTCACTTTTAAGATGCAAATAACAATCACTTGAAATGATGGAGCAATGACATTCACTAGAGACAGATGGTGTATCACTTTTGTAAAGGCCTCTGCTTCAGTAAACTATTTTTATCACTCTGTGAGTGCACATTACATGAAGGCTTTTTTGTTCCTCCAGACATCACTTTTATGACCTTTCATCAATATCATATACTTGCTCAATTTATGGTGTGTGACTTTTCTTTAGGCAGACACAGAAGTGCTAAATTGCTTGAGCTGATACCTAGTTTCTAAGACCCATGCTGTCTTGCGGATAAGCATCTGTGGGCAGGGGAGGCCCTGGGTAAACTGACACAGGATGTCACGGTTTATGCAGAGGTGTTCTGAAACATGGGAGACTGGGGACCCACGGATCCACACCTCTGGACAGGTGGGTACTTCTGTTCATGCCACCAGCACTTGCTGTAACCGAGAAGCCCCATAATCCACACAGACACAAGGCTGTAGATAAGATGATAAAGAAAGCTGTCATATCTAGAGTAAACATTTGCCTGTATGGTAGATGCAGTTTGCTTTAAATATAATGCAAATATCGTTGATATTATGAATCATTTTCACTCTCTGAAATATAATTAAATCCTCTTATTCTCAGAAAACAAAATAAAACAAAACTTTGATCTTAGATCATTAAAGTCTTCATCAGTCTTCTTTATTCACATCAGTTTTCTTTACTAATTTAACCAACTGTACTGTCTAGATCAGATAATTTTACCTGAAGAGCAAAAAATATAATTCGTCAAGAAGACAGAGAAAAAAATGACCCTTATTCCTCAACTTACTTAAAGTATAGGACATTTATATAATCACCACTAATTGCAAATTTTGAAAGATTAGAAAACAGAGTGAAATAATGTAGAGGTCATATAAGATAGTAACGAGTTCATTTCTGGCTCCAATACTTACCAGTTTGTGAGCTTGGGTAAGTTATTCAACTTATGAAAGCTCAGTTTCCTTACCTGTGAAATAGATACTTCAAAGGAGGTAATCCCTGTAGGGCATTCAGGACATGCAGGGCACACAGCAAATGCACAATGAAGGTGAGCTCTATTATTATTGCACACTATGTTCTCATATTTAATAAGATGCTTTTTCTTCAAGAGGTTTTTTTGTACAGTGGGAAAAAAATATAGTAAAGTCAAAACTATCAACCTGAACCTTTGGTAGAATTTTGTAATCAGATAATCAGAAGAATGATCGCTTTTCTTGAGAAAAGGTAGATTTAACAACAACAAGTAAGGAATGAGAAATCTACATTAATATAAAGCTTATGTTAAACTGACCTGAAAAAGCCGACATTAAACAGATTTCCAAATGAAACACTTGAATTTTTAGACAATAGGCAGCATATTTTAATTTTTTACATATAGCTATTTTAATATAAAAGAAAAGCTATGGCAAAAATACAATATTCCATTTTTACCAAAAGTTGTTTGACTTCCATGAAAGTGATCCTTCGTCTATATTAGAAATGGCATGTTTACATGTGTATCAAAAACAAATGGTGAGAAAAGAATCCAAGAAATTATGGAACTTGTAGAATCAAAAACTGAATATTAGACATAAAACTGGGTGGGAAGTCTTTTAAAAATAAGTTCTTCCAAAGTTCAAAAAATTATAAAGAAAAGGAAATGATATATTTGAATACATGAAAGTCAAGCCTTCTGCACATCTAAAAACAACACGAATAAATCTGAAACATCAAGAACTGGGAGAAAAAAATAAATATATATATAAAAATATATTTTAAAACTTCTGATAAAAGCATAAATAGAAAAGTGGATAAAGACATGAATAGTTAATTTGCAAAAATAAAAAATCCACAAACACAAAATGCCAATAAACACATTTTTTAAATTATTTGAACCATTAATATTTGGATAACTATCCTTCAATAAAACTAAAACAAATAGATATTATTTTTTCTCATCAAATTGGCAGATTAAAAATGATAGCATAATGTGTGGGGGTAGGGGACATGTGGGAAATCTTTTATCTTCTACTCAATTTTTCTGTGAGCCTAAAACTACTCTAAAAAATAAAATCTATTAAAAAGAATAATAAATTCACAGGAAATTGGGCACTTTCATACACTGCTGTGGGAATGAAAATTGTGCAATTTTTCTGAAGGGAAGTTTAGCAACTTATGCATATTCCTTGGTATATTACTTCTAGTAAGTTAACCGAAGAAAATAGTCATGGGAGTACTCAAAGATTTGTCTCAGAATTTGTCACCGTAAAACATGCAGTATTTTCAGAAGTGAAGGATCACTAAGCAAACTATTCAAAGAATACCAGCTCTCATTTTTCACCTCCTTGGTTAAGTATTTTCCTAGGTTTTTTCTTTTTTCTTTTTTATATTTTACTTTTTGGCAGCTATTGTAAATGTTATTGAGTACTTGATTTGATTCTCAGTTTGGCTGTTATTAGTGTACAGAAATGTAACTGATTTGTGTACATTGATTTTTTAACTTGAGACTTTACTTACTTCTCAATCCTAGGACTTTTTCAGAGGAATCTTTAGGGTTTTCTAGATATAAGATCATATCATTGGCAAATACGAATAGTTTTAGCTCCTCTTTTCCAACTTGGATGCCTTTTATTTCCTTTTCTTGCCTGATTGCTCTGGCCAGGACTTCTAGTACTATGTTTAATAAAAATGGTGAAAGTGGGCATCCTTGTCTTGTTCCAGTTCTTAGGGGGAATGCTTTCAACCTATCCCATTCTGGATGATATTGGCTGTGAGTCTGTCATACATGGTTTTTATTATTTTGAGGTATGTTTCTTCTATGGCTAGTTTGTTAAGGTTTTTAACTGAAGGGGTGCTGGATTTTATCAAATGCTTTTTCTGTAACTATTGAGATGATCATATGGTCTTTGTTTTTAATTCTGTTTATGTTTATGTGGTGAATCACATTTATTGATTTGCATATGTTGGACCATCCTTCCATCCCTGGGATGAAACTTACTTGATCGTGGTGAATTTTTTTTTTATGTTCTGTGGATTCAATTTGCTAGTATTTTGTTGAGGATTTTCGCATATATGTTCATGAGAGATATTGATCTGTAGTTTCCTTTTTTGTTGTGCTCTTTTCTGGCTTTGGTATCAGTGCGATACTGACTTCATAGACTGAGTTAGGGAGGATTCCCTCCTTAACTTTTCAGTTTTATGGAATGGTTTTAGTAGGATAGCTTCCAGTTCTTCTTTGTAGGTCTAGCAGAATTTGGCTGTGAATCTGTCTGGTCCTGAGCTTTTTTTTGGGGAGGGGGGGAAGAGTTTTTTTATTACTGATTCATTCTTGCTACTAAATATTGGTCTGTTCAGGATTTGTGTTTCTTCCTGATTCAATAAACATCAGTAATAAACTCTGTTGTTATGGAAGAGCTTCAGGATATTTAAATGGTCCTGAGATTCCTTCCCACCCCACCCTCCAACATTCTGTAGTGATTTACTGCTTCCTTCTCATGGGAAGTAGATGGGATTAAAGACAGTGAGTACAGTCTATTTTTCATAAAGTGCACCAGGGCACACATGTCCTTTCCAAGCCAACACTTGTCTGACTAATAAATATGGTGAATTATGGAATGAAAATTTTCTTTACCCCAAATTCTTCTCTGGTTAAAAATTATGCTTTTTTGCTTTTTAGAATATATGATTTTATAAAATATTAAAAGAAACCAGTACTTTTATTTTGCTATGCTATCTATAAAAAAGCAGTTTCATTTTTTATCCTTTGAATGTATCTCCTCAGTCTGTTATTAAATTTTTAAGTAAAACTAATATGCAAATATTTCCTTACTAAGAAAATTTATCCTTAAAAAAAAGAAAGAAAAATGACAGTAGTCCCAAAGAAAGTAAACTTTATGTTTACGATGACCTGAAAATTTCATAGCATTATGAAGCAGAGAAAAATGAACAATTATGTGATATAAACTACTCCATCACATTTCCATGAAGACTTTCCTATTTCCCTATACAGTGTTCCTTCTATTCTTACCCTAGATCTCTCAGAGGTAAACCCTTGCCAAGAATGCAAAAGTCTGTTGAAACTTGTAGCAGTTTTATCAAATTGGCAAATGTCCACAAAAACTTTAAGAAGGACCACCAAATACAGCTGAGCTTTGAACTAAAGGCCCCTGTAAAGTCAAGTTAAAATCTGATTGATATGGGAAAACCAAAGAACTGAATCAGCAGTGGTGGCAATACATATGTGCAGTCCTTCGATTTCTTTGATAAGTGGAAAATAGGAAAGGCTTCTACACTGGAGAGAGAAAACACAAACAACTGTTTTAGTAACATTGGGGCAAATGTGAATAATCTGCTCTTCTGATGTATTTCCCTGATCTCTCAGGGAAAAAAAGTCTCTCAACAGCACAGGAAGAAAACTGCTTCTTTAACCCCCTGATGACAGAAACAAATTGTTTTGCAGCTCTGGGAAGAGATTTGTCACAAATGTGCAAACCAGACCCTGTATCCTGGACATTGCACAGAGCTGCAATATCACATTTTTAGGGAATTCCAAAGTGTCCCTCTAATAACACAAGAGAATCTTTAACACAAAATTCTGTCTTGATGGCTTAACATGTATGGATGGTTTTGTGTGTGTGATCTCAAATGTAATTTTGTTTTTAGTTTAAGTATTATTACATTTGCTGTAATTCTCAGTGTGTCCAGGAGACTTTATTTTTACACCAATATAGTTTTCAAAAATGCTAATTCTGCTGTTGTTTGATGGACACATTTAACATCAACCACATTTAAAACTAAATAGCTGTTTACGGCAAACTGGCCAATAAAGAAAGTGTGGTGACTGAGCTAACCATTCTATGGACTCACTCTTTTGATGCTATTTCCATAAAGGGGATGTCCTTATGGTAACCTTTTCATAAGCACTTCATAAGCACTACATATTTTCATAAGCATTTCCATACACATCTACAGAAAGACAACTATGTAGCACAAAAAGCATGAGTTCTAAATAATAGACTGAGGATCCAAATCCTGGCTCTGCCACTGAGCAGATATGAAACTGAGTAAGTAACTTAGCATCCCTGAGTGTCTATATGTAATGAAGATGACAAAATTCTCATAATATTACTTAGAATTATGAAAGTATACATCTGAAAGATATCTTCAATTATATAATGAAGATGATAAAACCAATCTTAAAGTATTACAATAAACTTAAATGAGAAAACATGCTAAGCACTTAGCTGAAGGTCTGGCATGCAATCAGATAACCAGTAATTGCCAATGTCTGTTCATCATCAAAAATACTCAGAATAAAAATAACAATGATACTAGTTCGAGAACAAGATCCAAATATATTAAGAAATGAAAAGGTTGTTCCTACTGGATTTGTGAGTAATTTGGTATAACAATAAACTCTGCATACAACATCCGGGTACAACAGAAAAACCAGAATGGATACTCGAATAAGTATGTACAAGTAATATTCCCACCAGGTCACTGAACAATAACTGACCATCTACTATATGCTGTCAATATTGAGAAAAATGACATAGTTTGTGAGCTCAACAGGCCCACAATTTAGGACACGGGTTCATAAAACTGTCCATTTACAAGGACAGATGGTTATGTGTTAGTGTGAATGTAGGATGGACACTCAATCCAGACTTGAAGGAGAGGGCAGAATTGAAAAAAGGCTTCTCAAAGGATCTGACATCAGCGTTCAGCTTTGAAACTTCAGGAGTTAACTAGGCATAGAAAGTGATAAAGAGTTGAGAGGTGGACTGTGCCATGTAGGATAAGGGAGCAGTGTGTGAAAATCATGAAGATACAAGAAAGCGGTACACATTCTGGGGATTCCGGATGCTTCAGTAGGGCTGGAGCATAGGATGCCAACACGTTTATCAAGAATATCAATATGACATACAGGAATTTCACTTTTGGCAGGTACTAGAGTATGGTGCTGCCAACTCTATTTTTCTCTATACAAGGCATGTGCAATACTGGTAGCAACTAAAAATGGCACCCTGGGTGCCAAAATTACTCTTGAATTTAAATTGTGGTAGGACTACATCATAAAGACCACTCCATTTTTTCTGTCTTCCAAAGTAAGGAGTGACCATCTAAGGCATAAGAAAATTACCAGCATAATAAAGGATAGCTTCAAGTAAGTATTTGTTCAAGCAAAATGAAACTACAAATTAGATGGCTAGGCCACTAATTGTTAGAACAGTATAAAATGTTATTAAAAATTTATGAATATGTACATCCAATGAAATACTTGTAAAACAGAAATAAAATACATTAAAATGGTTTTGGTCTAAAATCAAATTCGCATGTTAAATGAACAAAATAAGGTATAAAATTCTTGTACTATTACTTAGAATTATAACAGTATACATCTAAAAGGTATCTCAGATATCTTATCCAGTAGATTTAAAACAGCAACTGAAAAAAATAACCCCACTCCCACTTCTGGGGGATTTGCATGAATAAAAAGAAAACAAATTTCTTTATTCTTCCCCTTTTTATTTCCAGGTATTATTGTAGGTGACACTTTAACTCAGAGTTTCAAATGGCATAAGCTACAAAAAAAGTATAATTTCAAGACCATGCCAAGAAATCCAGAAAATATATATATATACATCTATATCTATATCTATATCTATATATATCTGAGGTGTGGGTGTTTAACCAGTTTTTTTCTGTTAACAAGAATTTTAATAAGGGTGCCTTCCCTCCTCAAAAAATGAATAGCAGCTATAAAAATTAGGATCCAATGTTAATGATGCTAGAGTGATTGCCTAAAAAACCAGGCTTTTTCCTTTCAAGGTAAATCTACAGGTCTTTGCTTAACAAAATAAAATCATATCATTCTGTTAAGTATGTCCTTTTATATGAAATCTCATTTTCATTATTTTTACAATCTAATCTATATTAAACCTATCCCACATTAATAATGCTTGCTAAAGGGATGAATAAATAATTAAATTCGTATGATTAAATTCTGGCAAAAATAGGACTTAGGTAAATTAATAACTGCATGAAAATACAAACCACATAGTATACTGAACTTCTCCCTAACAAAATGTGTATGTAAGTGATATGTTTATATTTGGACCAAAGATTAGGAAATAAAAAGGCATTTCACAATTATAAAGAAATACATCCTATTGATAATATTGGTATTGAAAAATGAAATTACTCCCACATTCGTGAAAGAACCATGATATATTAATATTTGAAATTATTCTAAGGCATTCAATGAGCATTATAAGCTGTTGCTCTTGGATGTAGGTATGGGTTCTACAGCAACCATGGACTATGCTTTCTGTCTCCTTAGGATTTCTTCTTCATCTTGAAACCCCTGTATCTCCTGGTCCTGATTTGTATGCCTCTGATACACAAATGCAACAAACAGCAAGGTGAGTTTATGCAAACTGAGGGATAGATACATGAAATCTACATGCTACTTCAACCCATTCTCCCCAGTTCCAAATTTTACACTAAAGACTTTACAGTAAAAGTTTACAGTATGTTGCATTCATAAAAAAAATTTCACAAAATGCAAAACCAGAAATACACAGGGAAAAATTGTACTTTCTACAATTGCTTTTACCATTCTGTTTCAGGCATTAACATTGACTTTAAAACTTGTAAAATCAGCATTTTACTCTGTGCAAGATAGTATTTTTGACAATCTCTGCTCCCTATTTAAAGAGCCTTTAATTTTATGCAGTAAAATTTTAAAAATTGATGCTTTTCCTCCCCCATATATTTTTCAGCATTTTATTCTGACTCGTACATTTTCAAGGTTTCAATTAATGTCCTAAAATATAATGTTAAGTTACACCATGCAATTATGTGGGCAAAGTACTCAGAGGAGGCTAGACATTATTAGCTATAATCACTCTCTAAAATAAAAGTTTAAAATATAGGATTCTGTGAGATTTTCCATTCTGGCTACGACCTCTCCTTAACAATACATAAACTTTTTATTTTATTTTTCTCTTCTAACTACAACAACAAAAGAATGTCACATAAAAAAACATGAGCTCACAAAGACCAAAAAATTGAAATATTTCATTTTTCCATCTTCTGATCTTTCATTGCTAGTGAAGAATGAATAGTAATTATACCTTAAAAAAATAGGTATGTTAATAGTTGAAAAGTTTACCCTCTACAGCAGATACCTAACAATAAATGCAGTGTTTTGTCTCTCACCTTGAATTGTCCTAATTCCTAGAGAGAAAGATTTCTACTCAAATCAAAAAAGCAAAACACAGAATTATATAGGCAAATAATGCATTTGTTCCAAATAGTAGGTAAGATGACCTGATAACTTTCATTTTGAAAGCTGTGGGATGCTACTTCACAAGAAACTTCTCTCTTTACTTCCTTTTTACTTCCTCAGCTTATTTTTTTTCATTCATGGGAAGGACAATAGCGGAAATGGAGAAAGAGATAGAAACTGAGTAAGAATCACTCACGATCAGACAGAATTTTACACTAGTAACAGTATATTATTTCCTAGCCATAAAACACCCTAAAGTGCTTTGATACATTTGAGTATTAGGACCACGTCTTCATTCCTTAGTGAGTGCTACTCTAATTAAACATTTATATGGCATAATGAAACCGCAACATTGCTTGGTCGTAATTTGGTCCATTATGCTCTCCAACACTCACAGAGAAGATTAGTTATCGATATATAAGTAACTTCTAGTGGAAACAGTATGCTGAAGTAGAAAAAATCATTGATTTTGGATTCAAGCATGTAGCACATAAACACAGCTCCATCATTTACTAGTTGTGTGACCTCGGACAAGTTACTCTCTGAGGCTCAGGTCCCTTATTGGTAAAAGCAAAAAAAAAGGAGCTCTTCTGCTGCAACAGGGGTCCGGTCGTCATCTGTGGAAGATGTATATTGCTCTGTAAAACTATATCTTGCTCTTCCTCTATAATCCTATCTTGCTCCCCCTCAATAAATTTCACCTCACGCTTCCCTTGAAAAAAAGGAAAGTAAAACCAACTTCAGGGGGCTGTTATAAACGGACTAAAAAATCACTTGGTACTTAGTAGACAGTAAATGTTAGCTTCTTTGATTTGAGACATTGTGTCTTTCTATTATGTGTCTATGTATGAGATGGATCTAATTAGTAAAGAAGTATTATTGAATGTGATGGTGATGTGGTGGCCATAATTACCATCTGAGTGGGGAACAGTGTATAATGTTGGCCTTGTACACACCACAGACTTAAACACAATTCCTAGACACCTGGGTAAACAAAAGGGTAGGTACGGCAATGCTCATAATTTGTCTTTCAGTTTAAATCCCTTCTCCTTATCAAAATGTTCTTATAAACATCAATGGTTATTATATTAACATGTATTAACAACAGAATGTAAGATCTACATGGACAGGAATTTATTACCTTTAAAAAATTGTTACTCTAACACTCCATGTGCAGAATGGTGGTTGTCACATAGTAGGCAATAAATATTTTTTAAGTGAAGGAATGGATAACTGCTTAAATATATTAATTCACCTTTTCCTTCAACAACAGTTAAGAACATATGGGATACTCTATTAATAAACACTGGAGATAAAGATGAATAAGACATGATCCTCAACCTCAGAAAACTCTCAGTCAATTAAGAAAGATAGAAAATGACAGATAATAACAGTGAAATACAGCAAGTGCAATGATGGAGATTTTCACAAAATTCCACGTGAACACACTGAACACATCCTGGGAGAAGTACAGGGAGAGGGATGGGGGCCAGGAAATGTTTCCTGAAAGAAATGAGAATTAAATGATGAACAACAGTCATCCAAATAAAAAAAAAAAACAGGAAAGATGCCTCAGACAGAGGGAAGTGTGAAGATGAGAAAAAGACAGGGTGCTCAGAAATGACAAGTTCCACATGGCTGTGGATTAAATGAGAGGCAGAGCATTGGAGAGGGAGACAGAGGCCAGACCATAGGAACCGCTTTTTTTCTTGTGGGTAATGGGGAGTTTTTAAGGGGAATTCTAAGTAGGAGATGATAGGTTTTTATATTAGATAATTACTCTGGCAACTATGTAAAAGATAGATTACGCAGAAGGTGGAATGGTGTTCTAGTAGTCTCTAATGGAGAGAATTAATAAAGGCTTGAACTAAAACAGTAGCATCTGCAAAGAAGAGAGCATCTGATTTTCACAATGCGTAGGACAGCAATTCCCAATCTCTAGCATCTATGAGAACCAGGTGGAGCCTGTTTCAAACTATCCATGGCCTTGCCACCCCCTCTAAAAATTTCACCTGAGTGCACCCCTCCCGCATTTCCAAGAGAATCACTAACATTGTGACTATTATGATGTTTCTAAGTGTGTCATAGTCCTCGGGTGTTTAGGGAAGAAAAAGTTAAGAAAGTAAAATCACCTGGACTTGGAACTGCATAACGGAGCAAGTGATGGGAAAAAAGGAATCTAGTCTTGGTATGAACTAGATGGATGTGAGGCCATCGACAGAGATGGACAAGAAGGTGCAGAGAAGAAGCAAGCTGAGAGTCTGAGATGCTCGTGAACATCAAGATGGAAAGGTCAACAGGGTTAGAAAAATAAGTTTAAGACTTGGAGAAAAAGTCTGAACTGGAGATGTGAAGTCATCATAATATAGACGACAGATAAAATGTAAGTAAAGGAATCTCCTGTAGATCGGGAAGAAATGGAGGGTCAAAATAGAACCTGTAGAGTCCTCCTGAGGGAGGGGCCAAAGAGGAACTCAAGAAGACAACTGAGAAGAAATTGCCAAAAAGTAAATTTTTTTGGCAAAAGGGAACCAAGAGAATGGTATCCTGAAACACCCAAGTAGAGAGAGTGTTAAAAACAGGTGGCGATTATGAGCAACGTGTAGTAAAAAAGCCCAATAAGAGAGGCCCTGGAGTCCCTTGCTTTTGGCAGAAAGCTGGTATTGGGAGCTTCACCAGAAGTTCCATGAAGATACGGAGGTAGAAGACAGGTTATCCAACTGAGGAGTGAGTAGGAATTGAGGAAATGACTTCATTGAAAAGAGTCTACTCTTTAAAGAAGTTAAAATATATTAATTCTTTCTGGCTACATTGCTTTACTATTGTGTTTACTCACTAATAAGAATGTATTCTTATCATTTTTTAAATGAAAAAAGAAATGTATAGTCACATACATTTTCACCAGTTGTGAAACCAGGAAATATAGACTGTTATGTCCCCATTTTCAATGCAAAAAAAATTGATTCCACTTAGTTTGAAAGCAAACATACCACACTCAAACCAAATTCCCTTGATCCTGTGTAACCTGCTATCAACTTCCAAACAAGTGACGACAACTTATGTTAAAGCAGGGACTGGCTTCTCCCAGGCAATTGAAGCTTCACTTAAACAGAGCTTTTTTTCTTAATCTTATTCTCTAAAGTCCAAATTCAATCTGCAACATAGGTCTACTTCCATATATATGAGACCATATGCTTGTTTATCACATTGACTGTATCTTATGCACCTTGGTATTCATTTATCCCTTTGTTCAACAAATATTGGTATAAGCCTCATATTGTGCCAAGCAGAAGTCCTGGTACTGGGAATATAGCTAACAGTTGGCATAAAAGTCACACAATTAACAAAGCAGTAATCTTAAAGTTTGATACATGCCATAATTGAAGGAGAAAGAGTTATCTTACTTTAGGGAGTTGGGAGGGAAAAGTTAGGAAATGCTTCCTGAGGAAGTAATATTCAAGCTGAAATCTAACTCAAGCTAACACAGAAATTAGCGAAATGAAGGAAGTTCCATTCAAGGTCTGGAAGCAAGAGAGAACATGGAGCATTTCAGGAACTGAAAGAACTGTGATGTGCCCGGAGTCCAGTGTGAAAGGAAACTCGCAAAGCAGGAAACGGGAAGGATGGGTAGCTGGGTGCAGGCGATACAAGCCACATGTGATGGGCAGCCCCTGGGAAAGCTACAGTGGTCCCCAGCTTGTGCAGCTGCCAGCCCTTGAGTGCGGAATGAATCACCGCCTCCCTCTAACAAATAGTATCCAGCAAAAGTATTGGGATGTTACTTCCAAGATTCGTGGCTTCTATCTTGGGTGCTCTCACTCTCCCACAGATCTCTCGCTCTGGGGGAAGCCAATTGCCTCGTCATCAGACAGAGCTTTGAAGAGGCCCATATGTTCTTGGAGGCCCACATGGTGAGCTTGGAAGCAGATTCTCCCTAAATCACACCACAGGACGACTGCAGCCCTGCTTGACACCACGACTGCAGCTTCACGAGGGACCCTGAGTTAGAACCATCTACCCCTGGACACCTGACCCACAGAAACTGTGAGATAAGAAACATGTGTTGTTTCCAGTCACTAAGTTTTGGGGTAATTTGTTAACACAGCAATAGATAGGTAAGAGACCATGTTAAAGAATTGGGTTGAGCATTAACCTAAAGGAATGAAAATTTATTGAAGGGTTTTAAGCAGGAAAGAACATGAAATGTTCCTATTTGCAATTTCAGACATCCAGTAAAATTGTCAGAGTAAGCTTGAAAGAATAATCTAGAACCATCAATGAAAATAAACTTTTAAGCAATTTCAGCTATAAAATTCTAGTTATAAAGTTCAATATCCTGTATAAAACCTCCACCTCACTGCTCACACTAATCAGTCAGCAAGCAACGTGATTAACCTTGGAACACTGCAGCCTCCCCCTCTCCTCTTCAGATCCACCGGACCCCGGCCTTAACCTGGGCCTCTTCATCTCCAACCTGTAACCAAGGTAAAGGTCTGGAAAAGGGCAACGAAACGTTTTACGAGTTTTCTCTTTAAAACTCCCACCCTTTTTGGGAATTAAAACCTGCCCGAGGCCAGTAATCAAAGGAGCATGAAAATGTTCTTTACTATTTGTTTTCTAGTGTATTAAACCACAGGATATGGTTCAATAGAATTGTCCAGACAAGGGTCACGAGAGCATCCTTACTGGGGATAGGGTCCACCAAAACCACTAATTATAATTAAACAATAGCCTAAGCCATGACATGTGACACCGGTCACACAGACCCGAGC
Organism: Indri indri; assembly: GCA_004363605.1. Lineage (NCBI taxonomy): Eukaryota > Metazoa > Chordata > Mammalia > Primates > Indriidae > Indri > Indri indri. Next base: position 100,362 of record RJWJ010002235.1, read on the forward strand.
TCAACCACCAAACCCCTTTTAAAAAGCTCTGTTTTCCTGCTTGGAGTTGGGGTGTCAGTCTGAGATGCTGGTCCACTGCCTCCTCATCTGCCAGCAAATCAATAAACTTCTCTTTCCTTTTCCTCAAACCACTTGTCCTTGTTCTTCATTCTCACTGATTTGGCCTTGGGGACAAGTACCAAACTTGATCATTGGCAACAGCCTCCTAATCATTTCCCCACCTAGAGTCTGGTGTCCTTCCAGTCCACCCCCGAACTGCACCAAAGTTAACAATTTAAGCTGCTATGTAAACCATACATTGACTTCAATGATATGGATCCTGCTCATTCTCCGTCATCTCCCAAATCACGATTTGGACTGGGTACAGTACTGTTGTCAAAACCACAAGGGGGTTTCAGTCTAGGTCCAGTTGCACATTGCACAAAAATCCAATTATTGAGACAGTGAGGACTGCCAAGGAAGAAAGGAATTTTTAACATGACAGATGCCTTGTCAGGAAAACAGGAGAAGCTGTCTCAAATCTGTCTCTCCAACTACCAGAGATCATGGGCATTTTAAGGAGGGGCCATATGCCTTGGAGCAGGTTATGGCGTATCTCACAAGGGGCTACAAGCACTGGTTGTGGGGGATGACGAATCTTGGTATCAGGAAGTCTGCCCTGGGGCCTTCAGAATCTCAACTCCTCTGTCTCGTAGAAAATTTGTCATTTCAGTCCAGGTGTGGTGGCTCACACCTATAATCCCAGTACTTTGGGAGGCCAAGGTGGGAGCATCACTTGAGGTCAGGAGTTTGAGTCCATCATTTCTGGGAAACAACTCAAAAGGTCAAGTATAATAGTTAAGAATCAACCCAAGTGCCCATTAGTACATGAATGGATTAATAAAATGTGGTATATGTATACCATGGAGTGCTATTCAGCCAAAAAAAAAAAAAAAGGGTGAACTAACACCTCTGGTATTATCCTGGATGGAGTTAGAGGCCATTTTTCTAAGTGAAGTATCACAAGAATGGAAAAACAAACACCATATGTACTCACCATTAAATTGGAACTAATTGATCAACACTTATGTGCACATACAGAAATAACATTCAGCAGAAATCAAGCAGTTGGGAGGGGGAGGAGGACATGGGTAAATTCACACCTAATGTGTATAATGCACACTTTCTGGGGGATGGGCACACTTATAACTTTGACTCAAATGGTACGAAAGCAATTTACATAATCAAAACGTTTTACCCCCATAATATTCAGAAATAAAAAATGAAAGAATAAGGGAAAAAAAGACCAGGATCCAAACAGAGAATTTCCTTACAAACAACAATGCAAAAGACCAAGGACTGGCTGGTCGAAGGAAGGTTTAAAGCAAAACCATCATCCTCTAAAATACCTAGAACTGGGCATTCCTTAGAAGTAGTGTGTTCAATAAACAATACAATGTAGTCAAATAAAACGTTGAATGTCAGAACCAGAAGAGAACCTAAGCAAATCTCTGTTCCCCTGTACACATGTATAACACATGCCCCCCCAGATGTTTGAAGATAGGATGGCTTAGGAGATAAGAGCTAAGACCATGGAGGTAAAACCCTACCCTGCAATTCACTACTTGTGTTTCTTTGGACAGCTTTTGTGCCTCTGTAAAAGGAGACAATAGTAATAGTACCAACTTCATGGGGTTGTTGGGAGAATTAAATGAGAAAATCCATAGACAGCAATTGTAACAGTGTCTGAGCTAAATAAATGCAGGCTTCTATCATTACATGATTGTTATTGTCACGGTTATGGAATGAATTGTGTGCCCCCAAAATTCACATGTTGAAGTCCTAACCCTCAGTATACCTCAGAATGTGACTATATTTGGAGATAGGGTTTTTAAAGAGGTAATTAAGGTTAAATGAGGTCATACGAGTAGTACCCTAATCCAATATGACTAATGTCCTTATAAGAAGAGGAAGAAACACCAGGGATGCTGGTGCACAGAGACAAGGCCATGTGAGGACACAGCAAGAAGACAGCCACCTGCAAGCCAAGAAGAGAGGCTTCAGGAGAAATCAGGCCCACTGACAACTTTATCGTGCACTTCCAGCCTCCAGAATTGTGAAAAAATGAATTTCTGTTATTTAAGCCACCCATCTGTGGTATTTTGTTATAGCAGCCCTAAGAAACAGTAAAGTCACTATCACTATTATCTGGTCCAAATCACACTGCCAACTTCGGTGCAGGACGGGGACCAGCCTCAATGCTCTTTCCATCAGCTCACCCTCCTACCTCATTTCCCAAAATTCCCTATTTGCTCTATTATACAAAAACGTGGGTTCTTTGCCTGTTAAAAGAGGCCAAGATATTATCCAAGCAAACATAGAAAGTGTAAGACACATGAAAATCTGGGAGGAAGTCAAGTGTCTCAGTCTCAAAGAGAGATGCTAGTTCTGAAATTTATTCTCTCTGTTCTCTACCAGGAAGTCTAGCCTGAAATCCATTGCTTTTGCAGCTATTTCTCTTTCTCTCTCAGAATGTTGAGGGTATTGTTGGATCTGAGCAAAGGGCCTAGCACATGAAAAAAGACAAGCCCAAACCTAGGGGGACAGAACCAATAAAACGGATTGTTTTCAACAGGACTTACAGTGGGAAGCATTTTGAGAATGTGAAAAACAAAAAAAAAGTTAGTTAAAGGAGAGGATTATAAAAAATGTATAGGGGTTCATGCGGCCAGTCACAGTACCCCAAGTTTAGTAGGCCCTCGAAAAAATCTGTAGAGTACTTGGTATAGTTTTTCATCAAGTTAAAAGAATCTGAATGTATTAAACAATGAGGAAGGTATCCTATGTGCATCTCAAAGAAGGAGCTATGATGTTGAAGCACTTTTGATTGTTATCCCTACTTTCAAATACCTGCTCCAATTTAGAGAAAGCAAAATACTCAAGAGGAAAAGACAATTTCATTCTTTTTCATCAATGAAGCCAAACGTATTTGGGGAAAAATTTCAGACTCACATCTCAGCAGAAAACTATTCCATTTACCAGCTTAACACCTCTGCATAGCACTTCACAGCATAGTCTAGCCCATGGCCCACTCAGGGAGACACGATTTTGTAAGTATTCAGAAACAAGGCAAGATTAGTACCTCAGGAGCCATTAGCATTTCCAAAAGTATTATATGAATTGTCCCTGTGTGAGGCATTTATTTGTAAAAAGGAAACTGGTAATCAATTCAGTCATTTCAACTGCACAATTATTTCAAGTAGTATTGATGTCATGAAATCCTTTATCCAAGTAACAAACTGTTAAGTGAATATGGAAAGTTCTAATAATAAAGAAAGGAAAATCCAATGGCCCTGTCTATGAAATTAAAATAAACAGAAGTTTTCAACTAAAACCTTAGCTTTTATTTATCTAAACGATGTGGTCACAGTCTGTGAAGTTTAATGAAAAATTACATATACTGTAATCATTTATTCTTAAAATTGCATTTGCTTGAGCAAAACTCTAATTCTTTATTTCATTCCTTTTATAACTTGGACAAGGTCAAATATTGTAGAGTTCAATGGTGCCATCAAGAGAGTAAGTGAAAAACACTCTTCTTTATCACTTTGATACATTTTCAAACATAAAATAACTCTCCATGCCACAGTAATATTAATTAGCCTGTAAGGTAATTCTGCAAATTGAAGCTGTTTTTTTTTCCAATTTAAGTGTGTAAGTCAAAATTAATGTCAAAAAACATCTTTTGTAACTTATTAAATAAATAAGTAAATTCTTCATTAACATTCTGAAATACTAGCATCAAAGGAAATATTCACTTTGCTATAAATTGAGTTTGGAAGGAATTTTTTAAATCTTTAGAGTTTTTTTCCTAATCTGGATTAGAATAACCACGATTAAGAAGTTAAGATAACTATTAAGTAAATACATATTTTCTAACATTCTGAGAAGCTGCCATTAACACCCCCATAAAGACCATGTAACAAGAAAAATTCATTTACGTCTCATTTGCAATGGACACTTTGCTTAGATGGTTCAGAATCATAAACGCATCCATGGAGAAAGATTTAAAGCTCGTTGGACGACAATATTTAATAGAAAGTGATGGCTTAAATGTTACAATATGTTTCTTGAACATCTTCACATTAAATAGCAATTGAACAAAAAGCCCCTGGTTCTGCTGGAGGGCAGGTCCCACAAAGCTCTTCATTATTGGAATTTCCAACTTGGAAGCCAAACTAAATAACAAGGAGTAATTTGCCAATTAGAACTTCCTGCTCTTTTCTCTTTATTCCTTAAACACCATTCAGGGGCTGAAACGGTCAAACACTTTTAGCTTCAAAACAGCAACTGAAAGGATTTAATTTGTGTCTCTCCAAGGTGAACCTGTCAAGAGGCAGCCCTGATGCATTCCATGTCCCCCAGCAGCAATTTCCCTTCAAGGCAGAGAAGTGGGTTTCCACTGTTGCAGAATGCGGAGTTTCCTTTCCTCATTTCCCATTACTTCGTTTCAATTAATGACCTCCAAATTTTGTACTTGCACAACTACTGGGCTTAAGAATGTTATGTCAGAGTGTCCCTGGAATCTGCAAACATCTTCAGACCAAACCTGTGTGGTATATATACGTAAACTGGAAATAAAGCATTTCACAGGTACCTGACACAAAAATTGGAACAAGGACCGCCAAAACTGTAAAACCCCAAACTCTGTGCACCTAGAGAGGATCACAGTACTCCTCATCAGAGCAGGCCTTGGCAAGAGAAGGGGTTAAATAACCAGCACTTACAGACCCTTGGCAACATTTGCATCTCTTTGCATTTTCCTAATTGTAACCTGACTTTGTGACTCAATTTGTTATTCAATTTAAAATTCCCAATGATTAACAGAATTTAAATGCAGATTTCTAAATTGCAAACACATTTACAGACCAACACTAAATCAGTGAAATCTGTTTCCCCTTTCTAATCTAAGGAGGTAGGAAAGAGGCTCTGGGCTTCCCCATCAAAGACTCACTAGCACTAGAAAAAGAGGCTTCACTGCTCATCCTGAGCCTAACCATGACCCTGAAGGAATCACTCCCTGCTCTGAAGCCTGGGCCAGGAAAATTAGTTAAGGAGAAACTGCTTTTCAAATATTCACTTTCAAAAGGTATTTGTAATCAGGTTTTTTGTTTTAATTTGTCTTATTTGGGTCGTACTGATAACACATTGAAAATGCAGTGGAGCATTTCTACTTACATATTTGAAAAACACTC
>RJWJ010002236.1:0-13542 GCA_004363605.1 Indri indri
CAGGCATGTGCCACCATGCCCGGCTAATTTTTTCTCTATATATTTTTAGCTGTCCAATTAATTTTCTTTCTATTTTTGGTAGAGATGGGGTCTCGCTCTTGCTCAGGCTGGTCTCGAACTCCTGAGCTCAGAACGATCCGCCCACCTCGGCCTCCCAGAGTGCTAGGATTACAGGCTTGAGCCACCGCGCCCGGCCATCCCTTTTTATTTTTAATTCGTATAAACATTAATGTCCTAGTTTAGACAGGTTGTTAGGCAAATTATAGCACTGCTCTTTTTTGAGACAGGGTCTATGTTGCCCAGGCTGTACATGAAATTGCTCTCTTTTTGAACCTATTTTTTTTCAACCTTTTTCTTTTTTTGAGACAGAGTCTCACTTTGTCACCCTGGGTAGAGTGCAGTGGTGTCATCACAGCTCACTGCAACCTAGAACTCCTGGGCTTAAGTGATCCTTCTGCCTCAGCTTCCTTAGTAGCTGGGACTATAGGCTCGCGCCACCACACCTGGCTAATTTTTTCTATTTCTGGTACAGACAGGTCTCACTCTTGCTCAGGTTGGTCTCGAACTCCTGAGCTCAAGTGACCTTCCCTCCTTGGCCTCCCAGACTGCTAGGATTACAGGCGTGAGCCACCGCGCCTGGCAGAACCACACTTCTTGACGGCTAGTTCTTTTTTGCCCTGTACCTTATCTCCCCATTTCCTTTTCCTTTTTTTTTTTTTTTTTGAGACAGAGTCTCACTCTCTTGCCCAGGCTAGAGTGCCGTGGTGTCAGCCTAGCTCACAGCAACCTCAAACTCCTGGGCTCGAGCAATCCCACTGTCTCAGCCTCCCGAGTAGCTGGGACTACAGGCATGCACCACCACGCCTGGCTAATTTTTTCTATTTTTAGTTGTTTGGCCAATTTCTTTCTATTTTTAGTAGAGACGGGGTCTCACTCTTGCTCAGGCTGGTCTCAAACTCCTGAGCTCAAGCGATCCACCCGCCTCGGCCTCCCAGAGTGCTAGGATTACAGGCGTGAGCCACCGCGCCCAGCCCCCATTTCACTTTCTTCAGGACATGAATGGCAGCAGAGCTCCAAATTCTTAGCCTCCCCCCTCAAATTCACAAGGATTATTTGCCCACATATATCCATTTCTGGACAAATCTGATGTTCTCTATATCATTTTAGTCTCCAGATCTTTATATAATGATTCTGCTTTGATGCTCCCCTTAAATCAATATTTCATGACTTGTGGAGACCTTTAAAAATATCACCAATGGTTAATCTGATCTTTAATAAGCACCCACAGAGTGTGTATAATTACTCCTTTACCTTATTATATGATTGTTCATAGGCTGTTGAGGGCACACACTTCCTATTCCCTAGGCATACAGATTTAGCTCTTTTGTGAAAAATATTCAAAGATTACTTTATCTAAAAGATCACCAAGCCAAATATTTGGCCATATTTTTATTTACTACATATACTATAAACATATACAATACATGCTACAAAAAAACATTTTTTTAAAATTTAACTGTCAAGAAAGTGTATAGTGTTATAATACAATGGCACATGTTCATATTTTATTTCAAATTGGTTTGATTATCACCCATTTCAAACCATTAATAGTGAAATGTTACTTGTGGATAATTAAAAATTATCTATTTGCATTATTAACAATAAACAATTCCAACAAATTAATAAGAATTAACCATGTCAAATATTAGTATCCAAAAAAAATGGGCTTTTGCAGAAATGATTATATAAAATATAGCAGCCAATTTCAGTTTACTTTGCTTTGTGACAATGTACATATGCACTTGAATAGGAGTCTAGCATTTGCTTATTTTTGGAAGATACGTATAAGAAGTCCTTTGATTTCTTGAGGTCCAATAACTGCCACAGCCAGCCGAATCCAACCCAACAGTACATGTAATGTCTCTGGACAACTGATCATTGAGAAATTCTTATCATTTGGGTAGAGTTGCATGTTCCACTAACATGGTGCAAAGAGACATCACAAGCCAATATCAAAGTCAAAGGCAAAAGAAAATACAAACATTCAAATCAGTTGTGACGAAGTTTTTCTACAAATACTTTAGATGCCATACTTTCAGGAAAACAAGACTTAATGTGTATTTGGATTTTACAGTATCTACGCTCTAACTGCAAATTTAACAAAGTAGTCAGATGGAATTCAGTCTAGTACTGCAAATCTGTTCATTCAACAATGAGCACCCACTATGTGCATAGCACTGTGCTAATATTTTGAAACTTGAGTATTAACGTCTTTATCAAACATTACCTTAGTGTGAGGTAAAAATAAATTAAATTAGCGTCAACTCATTAGTTTGCTTGTGGTAATGTATGTCACCCATGCCAGCTGGCTTCCCTGTGCCATGTAATAAGCTTCTGCACTCCTCTCATTTGCTCACACAGACATCTGCACATCGACTGTGGCAATGTGCTAGTCACTGGGATACCATGATTTGGTATGTGTTCAAAGAATGCAAACTTATCATATTAACCTATGCAGGACAATTAGAAAGGTACATTATTTTTCTACAATGAGGTCCAAAGCAAAGTATAAGGTGTTTCTATTGGTCACACCACACCAGACCAGTAAGTGCCTTTATAGACTGGGAACTAACTTTGAAAGTTTCATGTTGTATTCTAAATAGCCTAGATCATTTTTGGTCTCATAGGTCTATTCTTTGGAGCACCTGACCCCATATAAATCATTCCAAACTTAAAAGGGCTTGTAAACTAAACCTGAACATAAACAAAAAGAACCAAAAATGAAGGCAGTTTATAATGTAATGTACTTCAAGCACTATTCTGCCCCTGTGAAATTAAAACGTAAGTAATTCATGATTGGTTCAAACATCTTTCAAAGCTCTAACCCTACCCCCAAACTCATGTAATTCTAACTTTACTTTTACACAAGTTGCATGTAATGCAGAGGGCAGAATTTGGCCCCAAAACCTTCCAAGGAATAATGTAAGTGATTGGTCCTTCCACTCCAAGTAGAATCTAAGAATTCCAAGATTCTCCTGTTAGGATACTGACACTTAGGAGAAATGGCCCTGCTGAATCCCATTAGCCAGGAGTCTATTTAGTTGTAGCAGGGTAACACACTAGGATCCCTTGGAGGAAGGCAGAGAGCTGGGAGTTTGGCTGTCCACTTAGTGAATCCAATACTGGCTTAAAGCTATGCACTGAATAAAGTGCTCTGCACATCCTGCTTCTCACCTGGAATGAAAATACACGCTTATCTTAGAAATTAACCTATTTGTAGGTCTGGGGAAAAAGAATGACAAGGGTTGAAAGAATCCTAAGAAAAAGTATGAAGCATTGACTAGGAAGGAAGACAAATGCCTCTAGTAGTGTTCTCAGAATTCTCAGGATTGGAAGTGTCAGAATGAGTCATACGATGGTCATGTTCCATAAATGAAAAAGCAATTCCACTGGGTACTATTCACACGGTGCATGATTACTTCATGGGGGTGGAAGGGAACAGTCTATTGCCATTTGATAGTATAGTTTCAGAATGAAAACAAAACCACTGAATAAATCAGGGTAAGCAGTGTGTACACTCCTCTTCTGGCCATCAGTTTTCCACAGGTTGATTTGCATTGCCTGAGAGAAAAGAGGCAAGACACCTATTGCTTCTGATATACACGGGCATGGCCATTATCACCTAAAATTGCCAATTCAGAAGTTAACACACAAGCCCTCCAGTTTCGTACCCTGCATATGGTAAATAAGACTAGGAATGGAGCAGTTCAGTCTAAAAAAGATCACAGGTAACAGAATGCTTATATAAACTAGACTGCTTTTGACATCTGTAAGAAAATTTTATAGATGGCAGTTGGAAAAAAAAAAGATTGTTCCCATCTGTCAGCAAAACTGTTGAGCTATACTCAGCTGAAGTCCTCATCGGGATTCTGTTGATCCAGCAGACGGACATGTGTGAATGGGAAGTGACCTCGTTTGCCATTACACTCCCCTTCCCACTGACCACTCACATTAATCTTCGTAACCTTTACCAGCTCACCGACCTGCAGGAGGAGAATAAGGAGAGCACTTTATTTCCAGTTAAGAATGCAAGCCGAAAAACTCCATCCTCTGGTTATTCATACCCTGCCCACGTGATTGCTCTAGGGCTGATGTTAACAGAAACGGCTATTTGCTGCCTCCCCAGCCCCAGCCACCATAATGATTACTTGTGGTTAATGCAGGCAGAAGAAGTGTTTTTAGCAGTGCAGAAAGATATAGAGAATTTAGAAAGTAGAAGGGATCCTAGAAAATGATACTTCTTAGAAAAAAACTGATAATTTTTGGAAATCTCAAGTGTCTCTGGATGAGCAATCCCAACTTAAGTGAGCTAGTGTTCTCTTTCTTTGTACCCACTACCCTCAACTTTCCACCTGCTCCACAGACCCTGGCCTAGGGGAAGAGGCCCTCTCCCTGCTTGGCATTGGCAGCAGGACAATCCCCCACCCGACTCTCATACACACATCCTGTCTTACCGCTGCTTACACAGCAGAAGGCGATCACGGCAAGCACACTTCACTTGGTCCCAGAAAACTAAGTGTTCCTATTACCTTCCAACTAAGGCAAGCCTTTTACCACTTGGGCAGGGATAGGCCAAAACTCCAAATCCCATCAGCTCCCTGCAAAGCCCCCACCTTCTTCGGTAAGCTTACTTGGCAGGCCACTGCCCGCCAGCCCTCAATCCCACCATCTACTGACAGACCTTACTGCTGCCTCAATGCCACTTGGCACCTGATCATTACTCAACAAAGGGACCAAAAAAAAAAAAAAAAAAACATCAACTATCATATTTTTGCTTCTATTTATAAAAAAATCTCGTTGCAACATCAAACATAAAAAGTTTTAAGGCCGGGCGCAGTGGTTCACGCCTGTAATCCTAGCACTCTGGGAGGCTGAGGCAGGTGGATTGCTCAAGGTCAGGAGTTCGAGACCAGCCTGAACAAGAGCGAGACCCCGTCTCTACTAAAAAAATAGAAAGAAATGATCTGGACAACTAAAAATATATATATACATAAAAAAATTAGCCGGCATGGTGGTGCATGCCTGTAGTCCCAGCTACTTGGGAGGCTGAGGCAGAAGGATCTCTTGAGCCCAGGAGTCTGAGGTTGCTGTGAGCTAGGCTGACGCCACGGCACTCTAGCCCAGGCAACAGAGCAAGACTCTGTCTCAAAAAAAAAAAAAAAAAAAAAACAAAACATAAAAAGTTTTAACAATCTAGGATATACCTCTATCCTGTCATGAAACTTAAGACAAAGTAGGTCTGATGAATGGATTCACCCTGTAGCAAAATATTGATGTCACTAGACTAAAGAAGTCTATGACTATCCTTTAATTAATAACACCAGAGTTCTCAGCATACTCTGTTCATTCATTTTTTGTTGTTTGTTTTTTGTTTTTTTTTTTTTTTTTTTTGAGACAGAGTCTCGCTCTGTAGCCCTGGGTAGAGTGCAGTGGCATTGCAATAGCTTACTGCAAACTCCAACTCCTGGGCTCAAGCGATTCTTCTGCCTCAGCCTCCTTAGTAGCTATAGGCGCACACGACACCTGGTTAATTTTTCTACTTTTAGTAGAGACAAGAGTCTCACTCTTGCTCAGGCTGGTGTCGAATTCCTAAGCTTAAGCAATCCTCCCACCTCAGTCTCCCAGAGTGCTGGGACTGCAGGAGTGAGCCACTGTGCCCGGCCTTGTTCATTTGGTTTTATTAAATTAATAACTACTATTTATCTAGCTATTATATAGTACAGTAGAGGGCATTTTATATAAATTATTTTCCAATCCTCATATTAATCCCATAAGACAGAACTGTTTTCATTTTATGGGTGAGAAAACAGAGGTTCAGAGAAATTACATGATATACCTGAGGTCAAAAGGCTAGTGGCAGGATTGGGATTTGAGCCCAGAACTATTTGGCCCATTTATATTTTTTCTACTATACCAGGAACTTCCAAATTATGCTCTTAGGGCCATAGGAGTTCCCTAAGAGTGTCTCTAGGCCAACTCTGGCAAAAGCTAACTCACGTCCAGGCCCAGACCCTCCTGTTGATCTCAATAACAGACAAAACAACTTGCCTATTATCCTATTTCCTAAAGAACTATCTGAAAACCACAGAGGCCTAAAGTGGTTGTTGTGGGTCATAGTATGCTAAGAAAAGGAGGACAGAAACAAGGGAATAACAGACAAGAGATAAGATACAGAGGGTGAGAAAGCGCTGCAGATATTGTGAATATGGCTACTGGGGAAAGGGAGGCGAGGGAAGGATGATATGGTTTGCCCGTCCTTGCAAACAGATCCATTCCCTACAGGCTGGTAGCACCAGGGTTCTGTTCACTCCCAGCAATTTTCCAATTCAAAGTTCCTGACGTTCAAGATCAACTATGACAAGCAAAGATTTTCATACAGTTTTTGAGGAGAGGAAGACTAGGACATCAAAGTGAAGTTTCACTTGCTAGTAAGATTTATTCCTTTATCCCAGACCCTAGTTCTCAGACTTTATCTCACTTGTACCCTTCTTTTTTTATTTTTCAGCCTCTAACTCCTGGGCTCACGCAATTCCCCTGCCTCAGCCTCCCGAGTAGCTAGGACTACAGGTGCGCACCACCACGTCCAGCTGATTTTTAAATTTTTTGTAGAGATGGGGATCTTGCTATGTTGCCCAGGCTGTTCTGTAACTCCTGAGCTCAAGCAATCCTCCTGCCTTGGCCTTCCAAAGTGCTAGGATAACAGGCGTTAACCACTGTGCCTGGTCTATTCCCTTCTTTTTAAAAATCTTGCAGTGTTGCCAGAAGCTAGGCTCAATACCAGGCCCGTAACATTTGAGTATTCCTTAGTGAATTTTCCTTTGTTTTTGACCCAACTACCCTTGACTCCTCACCCTTTTTACACACACACACGTGTGTGCACATGCACACGTTATTAATGTCTCTGTGCTGCTAGTCACTTGCCATGTTAAAGTCAATTATATCAAGCGCAGCACTTCTTTTCAGTATTTTTAGTATTTATTTGTACTGTCTGTTAAGCACTCATGGCATATAAAGTGCTATTCTGGTGGCTGGACCCAGAATAATACAAGTCTCTGACTTTGAGAAAGAAAAAAATGTTTGAGGGGATATGTATGCTTATATCAAAATTTTATTTTATTTTATTTTATTTTGGAGACAGAGTCTCGCTCTGTTGCCTGGGCTAGAGTGCCGTGGCGTCAGCCTAGCTCACAGCAACCTCAAATTCCTGGGCTTAAGCGATCCTTCTGCCTCAGCCTCCCAAGTAGCTGGGACTACAGGCATGTGCCACCATGCCTGGCTAATTTTTTCTATATATTTTTAGTTGTCCAGATAATTTCTTTCTATTTTTTTAGTAGAGACAGGGTCTCGCTTTTGCTCAGGCTGGTCTCGAACTCCTGACCTCAAGCGATCCTCCCGCCTCGGCCTCCCAGAGTGCTAGGATTACAGGCGTAAGCCACCACGCCTGGCCTCATATCAAAATTTTAAACTGCCACTCAGGTTAGGCTCCCCTCTAGATGGGGACTAAAGGGTCACTTTCTTTCAAGGAGCTGGTCTGATGACGTCAGGCCTATCTTCCCTGCTAACATCCTTCAATATCTACTGTATCTGAATCTATTATTTTACTGATATTAAAAACACAAGAGGCATGAGGGAACATTCTGGAATGCTGGAAATGTTCTATACTTTCCCTTGGCTGGTTATCAAACAGTTGTACATGCATGTAAACTCATCAAATTGTATACCTGAGATTAGTACATTTTGCTAAATGATTTCATACACCAATGAAAAAGTGAAAATAAAAGGATGTTTATTATGTTTTACTTGGCTTTTCTAGGTGTTCTGTAGAAGATGATTCTTTAGTATATAGCCTTAAGTCCACCATTCTGCTTGATACCAAAATCTAGGTTTAAACACCCCTCTTTTCTCTCACTGTGATATTGTCCTTATTCTTAAGCATTCAAAGTACAGTTTCAAATTGCATCCCACAGAGCTCTAGGAAGTGAAAGGCAGGTTGAAGTGTGGACTAGCCCCTTGCTATTACCAGTACCACAGAACCACACCACCTTCCCAAGAAATAGAGCAAGGCCGGATGTGGTGGCTCATGCCTGTAATCCTAGCACTCTTGGGATGCCGAGGCAGGAGGATTGCTTGAGGTCAAGAGTTAGAGACCATCCTGAGCAAGAATGAGACCCTGTCTCTACTAAAAATAGAAAAAAATTAGCTGGGTGCAGTGGCACACACCTGTAGTCCCAGCTACTGGGAGACTGAGGCAGGAGGATCACTTGAGCCCAGGAGTCTGAGGTTGCTGTGAGCTAGGCTGACACCATAGCACTCTAGCCCAGACAACAGACTGAGACTCTGTCTCAAAAAAATGAAAGAAAGAAAGAAAGAAAAAAAGAAACAGAGCAAAACCTGCTGATTTGCCCCCAGACCTTTTCTTTCTGACTTCTAAGGAAGAAATGGGTAGAAAAGGCAACATATTACTGGGGGAAGAAATTATGCGTAAATTAGACTGTTGGACCACATCAGATTCTTTTGGTTCTACCCTACAGAGGAACATTCAGGAGAACCACATTATATTCTAAAATCTAAAACCTTTTTTTTATGCTGGGCATAGGCACGTGCTTGCAGTCCCAGCTACTTGGTAGGCTGAGGTGGGAGAACTGTGTGAGCCCAGGACTTTGAGGCCAGCCTGGGCAACATAGCAAGACCCTGTCTCTTTAAAAAAAAAAGAGAGCGAGAGCATAACAAAACTTTTTTTTATAGTTGATTAGATTCTTGGCAGAGAAGTCCAAATGTTGGGAGATGAAAGAAAGGCTATGCCATAACTGAAATGATTCTGATTTTTATCTTTTATGTCAGATGGGTAATGTGCTGATGTTGTTAACAAGGTTTGAGGAAGGTACATTTTACATACAAGTGTGAAAACCCAATCGTCATGCTTATGAACTACAAAAGGATAGAATGATTCTGTTTTTTTTTTGAGACAGGGTCTCGCTCTGTTGCCCTGGGTAGAGTAAGAGTGCAGTGGCATCAGCCTAGCTCACTGCAACCTCAAACTCCTGGGCTCAAGTGATCCTCCTGTCTCAACCTCCCAAGTAGCTGGGACTACAGGCACGCCTGGCTAATTTTTTCTATTTTTGGTAGAGGCGGGGTCTCACTCTTGCTCACACTGATTGGTTCTGATTTTTAAATGGGTAAGACAGAAAAGTTGAAAGCAGTCAATTGGGCTAATTAACCTGCCCAAAATAGCCTTGAAGTACAAATAATTCAAGGAAGACTTTATGAAAATTAAATAACCCTTTGTACTATATGTGGTTTTTCTCCTAAAATCTTTAAAACACAGGGGGACTCTCCTGGGGTCAAGAACAGACAAGTCCCAAAGGCAACATGACTATACTTAGAGACCAAGGCGTCCTGTTATACCACATAAGGCCCTAGCTCTTCAACAGTTTGGAAAAAGGGGTGGCTGTCAACCTGGGGGAGGCAGGTAGAGGAATGGAGCTGGAGGGGACAAGACAGTCTAAGAACACCTTGCTCCACTAAGTGCAGTTCTAATTCAGAAACAAACCCAGAATGGTGCCCCTCCTCCTGTTAGGCATCAACTTACTAAAGCATAATTCCAGAAGACCAGACCAAGGAAGGTGAGGAGGATGCATACAGGTTTGAAACTAGGTGTACTACCTCAAAAACAAAGAAAGTAAAACTGAATACTTGCCCAAGAAATGTTACCATCTTAAGATATAAAGGAAGGTACTAATCAGTGAATGTAGTAATAGCAGTAGTTCTAACACTACTGATTTCAAAATTCTAGTTATAAATAGGAAAGAAAAATCCTAATATGCACTACCAATGAAGAAGACATTACAAAGGACAAAGTACTACAAGGGAGTTAACCTTTCTTTTCATGAAGTAGACCTCACTACCAAGGAAAGAGACTAATGATTCTTTCACCACTGAGGATGTTTTATTGTCCATCTGGTCCTCAGCCTCCTGATCCTATAACACCTTCTTAGGAGCAAGTCTGAACACAAATCATTGAGTCATTTGGAAAGGGGACTAAATGTAGTTACTCTAGTTTCTCTGCTCCCAGGGAACTTAATGAACACTGGTTTATTCCCTAAGATCTGTGTAATTTTCAAGGTCAACCATGATCCTGGTGCAGATATAATCAAATCTAGAGTTGGTCCAGGAGCAAAAGATTGCCCAGCTGATCTTTACCAATGAGTTCGAGTGATAATGAGAAAGAAACTGGAATCCAAACGGCATTAATTTTCAGAGTTCACTATATAGGCGATATCAGGGAACTAACTGTGCGACCTCCATTGCTGGTGCAACTCTAGGTGACTACTTTTCTGGTTTCTGTCCCTACTATCTGACTAGAAGACATCAACATCTGCCAGCATTTCTTGGATCCAAACATGCTGCAGAATTTCAGTGTGCTCAGGGCAGGATGCACACACAAATTCATATAAATAAAATGAAAAACAAGTACAGAAAAGCAATACAAGGGGCCTTATCTTTAAACATTTCAAACATACCAAAAACACATTTAGTAAATATTTCAAGATTTAGCTGGAGGGAAAATAAAGTTAAGGGAACTACAGCAATCTAAGGCAGGGGTCAGCAAACTAGAACCTATGAGCCAAAGCCAGCTTGCTGCCTTTATAAATATTTTTTGGAACAAGGCAAGCTCATTTGTTGTTTTGTCTATGATTGCCTCTCCGCTACAATGGCAGAGTTGAATGGTTGTGACAGAGATCTTATGGCTCTCAAAGGCCTTTACAGAAAGTTTGCAGATCCTGATCTAAGAATAAGTAATATTTAGGGTCCATCCACAGTATTTCGAATTAATAGAAACAAATGAGGACAATTCAGCCTTAATGATTCACTTGCCTCAGAGATGGACTGAAATGAGTTGTACTGGCAGAAGCTGCAGGTCTTTCAGATTTAAGCATCCCACAAGACCCTGGGAGACAGGCTTAGCCTGGTTATAGTCCAAGTCAGAAATGATCATCTCTAGCTCAATAACTAATAATGCCTGGCACTGAGCTCCCCATCCTCTTCATGAGAAGTGAGGAGGAACCATACATAGTACCATACATGGCTAAAATGTACATACTATGTACATAAAATAAAATAATATAAAATGTACTACGTACATTTTAGCTTAACATTAATACAATAAATTTGACTTAAGGTTCCCAAACAATAGTATCAGGAGGCACTATAGTAAACTCCCACGGGAGCCATGAAGTAATTTAAATGTTTGAAGGAAACACAGCAATACTTGACATTTGTGATGCCATGTGAACTACTAACTCAAGGCAGTTCCCAATTTCAACATTAGATCACAATGTATTCCTTTCAAAGACATATCTTTGCAAAGCTGAGTATTAGAAATTGTTATAATAAAAAAGTACCCCATAAAAATAAATGTAAAATGGGAAATGAGAGTGGCAATGTTCAATATGATCCCAAGGTTTGAGAAACTGTGCAGTGTCTGAGAGATGTACCCATCTCATTAGTTAAGTAATTGCAGTTATTTAATACCAAAATAAAAATATTTTGTTTTAATTATGTTTATTATCTTTTAAAATGGCTACTAAGTTATTAGGATATAAATACTTAAGTTGTTTAGACCTAGCTACTTAATAAAGGGAACCATTATTTATTTTGGCCTGAGGCACTGTGAAATAATACTGAGACACTAAAGGCACTGTGAATCAAGCAAGTTTAGAACCTCTGAATTACGCTGTCGTGGTTGATAGTTCTCCCAAAGCAGAGATATTCAAACAGATGTTAAAAAATCATCTGTGAAGATACCAGAGTGCCTGCTTTCAATGTCTAGGAGCTGGATCTGTTACTTCCAAAGTTCCTTCCCATTGAGATTCTATGATTGGAAATGAAGGAGATGCCCAAAGAGGATCGAAGGGAGAGGGAAAGCAGACATCTGTCTCGATGAACACTACAGAAATCTGTAACTACAGTTCCAGAAATAGACAAACTGGATACATCAAGGATTTGCCACTGCTCATATTCTCTTTTTCTCTCTAACTAAAGGATACACCAGAGGGGTGTTTTCTCCAATTTTCCATACACAGGTCAAAAGGCTTTAACAATTTAGGTTTCCTAGAGTTCTACATGGGGAAATAAGGAATTGATGTAGTCACTGCTGTGTGTCACCGAGGACCTAAAGCACTTTACACCTTCCCTATCTGTACCCTGAAGAATAGGTCCAAGCCTGAGACTACCCAAGCTGCTCCCTGGTTACTCTCAAATCTTACCATCTAGCATAGGCAAAATGGCAAATTGAATCAGAGAATGGAAGTTACACGGTTAGCACATTTAAAGAAAAAGGGAGCAGTGGCTCATGCCTGTAATCCTAAGCACTTTGGGAGGCAAAGGTGGGAGGATTACTTGAGGCCAGGAGCTTGAGACAAGCCTGGACAACAGTGAGACCCTGTCTCTACAAAAAATTTTTAAAAATTAGCCAGGCATGATGGCGGGCACCTTAGTCCCGGCTGCTTGGAAGGCTGAGGGAGGATCACTGGAGCTCAGGAGTTAGAAGCTGCAGTGATGCCACTGCACTCCAGCATGGGCAACAGAGCAAGCCAAGATCCTGTCTGAAAAAAAAAAAAAAAGAAGAAGAAAAGGTTGGCCGGGCGTGGTGGCTCACGCCTGTAATCCTAGCACTCTGGGAGGCTGAGGTGGGCGGATCAGCGGATCATTTGAGCTCAGGAGTTTGAGACCAGCCTGAGCAAGGAGCGAGACACCGTCTCTACTAAAAAAATAGAAAGAAATTAGCTGGACAACTAAAATATATATATATAAAAAATTAGCCAGGCATGGCGGTACATGCCTGTAGTCCCAGCTACTCGGGAGGCTGAGGCAGAAGGATTGCTTGAGCCCAGCAGTTTGAAGTTGCTGTGAGCTGGGCTGACACCACGGCACTCTAGACTGGGCAACAGAGTGAGACTCTGTCTCAAAAAGAAAAAGAAGAAAAGGTGATTGTTTTGGACCAGTCTACAGAGGCATAAAATAAACTTTTAACACCTACATTTACAAAGTAAGATATATCACAATCCTAGCTCCCAAGAAGCCACAAAACAAAAAATTGGAATCTAAGATCGAAAAATGAAAGATGTCTCTACACTGTTCTAGTGTTACTTCTAGCATTTCTCCTTCAAAACACAGTATATCTGCATTTCTTTAATGTCTGTCTTCATCAGGAGCTCTAGGACAGAACAGAGGGTGTCTGTCTTGTTCACTGTTATAGTCCCCCAGAATATGTCTGACTGACTGACCCATAGAACTAGATTGGGCAGAGAAATATCCCTACTTTGGGGAAAGAGGAAATATCTAATAACTTATAATCTAGTGCAAGACTCTGATCATGACAAATACACTACACAGGAAACATCCATCCATAAGATGAGGGGAGGTGGTTCTTAGAATAGTTTATTTACATTCTATTTTTTTTTTTATTTTTTTATTTATTTA